>JAJHUQ010000037.1:4102500-4120000 GCA_035773235.1 Eospalax fontanierii | reverse complement strand
CAAACCTAACCCTAAACCAAACGCACACCCTAAACCTAACGCTAATCCAAACGCTAATCCTAACCCTAACCCTAACCCTAACACTAATCCTAACCCTGTCCTTAATCCAAATCCTAACCTTATCGCAAACACTCACCCTAAACCTAACCTAAACCCTAACCCTAACCCTAACACTAACCCTAACCCAAACTCAAACCCTTATCCTAACACTAACCCTAACCCTAACACTAACACTCACCCAAACCCAAACGGAAACCCTAAACCTAACCCTAACCCTAACTCAAACCCTAACCCTATCCCTAACTCTAAAACAAACCCTAACCCTAACCCTAATCCTAACCCCAAACGTAACCCAAACCATAACCCTAATCCTAATCGTAACCCTAAAACTAAACCTAACCCTAACCCAAACACTAACCCTAACCCTAACCCTAAACCTAACCCTAACCATAACCCTAATTCTAACCCTAACCCTAACCCTAACCATAACCATAACCCGTACCCTAATCCCAGGGTAGCCTTGAACTGATAATCCTCCTGCGTCACCCCCAATAGTTGAGTTGTACTTTTTTAAGAGCAAAGATTGGATTCATCAACAATGAAAAAGGAAAATATTTTCCCTCATAGAAAACGATGTCCAAAGTAGTTTTCTGATTCAAATGTAGCTTATAGTACTTAAGAATCCAATATCAATAATATGGTAATTTCTAGAAAGAATGAGGTTGGTTATTTAAGTAAAGACGTGCAATCCTGGCAAGAGCTGCAGGACTGGGAAGCAACCTTGGCATGACTTGACTAGAGGAGGAGCACCTGCTCTGAAGCTATGATAGACAGGCAGAGCTCTGCAAGTTTGTGCTGAGTGCTACTGGTCAGTCTCCTGTCATTGGTGTCTGATGTGGGCAGGAGTGCTGAGGTCACAGAATCTTGGACTAAGATTCTGGAACTCCAAGAGGCAGTGACCTGGCAAAGCATTGTTTAGGGTGTTGCTAGGTGACAAAGCCCTCTCAGATGAGTTGCTGAAACACAGAGGTTTCTTGATGGTAGGCTCTAGTGTTTGGGTGACCAGTTTGGAGAGATTTAGTTGACTTTAGGTCAAAGTTCTAGTGTTTGACAAAAAGAACCAGCCAGGAGACGAAGGGAGGAGGAGGGGAGAAGGTGGTGTGTCCTGCTGGACCTGCCCAGGCCCTGCACATATAGGACCTCTACTACAACGCCTACCTCTACTAACCCTAACCCTAACCCTAACCCAAACTCTAACCGTAACCCTAACCCTAACCCTATCCCTAACCCTAACACTAACCCTAACCCAAATATTAACCCTAAACCTAACCCTAACCCAGACCCTAACCAAAACTTAACCCTAAACCAAAACCTAACCCTAACCCTAACCCGAACCAACCCATAACCGTAACTCTAACCCTAACACTTACAATAACTCTAACACAAATATTAACCCTAAACCTAACCGTAACACAAACCCTAACCCTAAAACTAACCCTAACTCAAACCCTAACCCTAAACCTAACCCTAACACAAAAACTAACCCTAACCCTAACCCAAACACTAACCTAAACCCAAATCCTAAACCTAACCCTAACCCTAACCCATACCCTAACCGTAAACCTAACTCAAACCCAAACCCTAACCCTAAACCTAACCCTAACACAAAACCTAACCCTAACCCTAACCCTAAACCTAACCCTAACCCTAACCCTAACCCAAACACTAACCCTAACCCTAACCCTAACCCTAACCCTAACCCATACCCTAACCGTAACCCTAACTCTAACCCAAACCCTAACCCTAAACCTAACACTAACACAAAACCTAACCCTAACCCTAACCCTAAACCTAACCCTAACCCTAACCCTAACCCAAACACTAACCCTAACCCTAACCCTAACCCTAACCCAAATATTAACCCTAAACCTAACCCTAACCCAAACCCTAACCCTAAACCTAACCCTAACCCAAACCCTAACCCTATCCCAAAACCAAACACTAACCCTAAGTCTAATCCTAACCCTAAACCTAACTCTAACCCTAACGGAACCCATAAACATAACCCTATCCCTAAAAACAACCCAACCCAAACCTTAACCCTAAACCTGACCCTAACCCTAACCCTAACCCAAACCCTGACACTAACAGTAACCGTAACCTAAACCTTTACCCTAACCCTAAACCAAACGATAACTCTAACCCTAACCCTAACCCAAACCCAAACCCTGACCTAACCCTAACCCTAACAATAACCCAAACCCTATCCCTAATGCTAACTCAAACCCTAACCCTAACCCTAACCCACACCCCAACCCAAACCCAAAATCTTACCGTAACCTTCACAAAAACCATGAACCTAATCGTAACCCTAACCCTAACCCAAACCCTGACCATAACCCTAACCCTAACCCTAACCCTAACACAAACCCTAACACTAACCCTAACCCTAACCCAAACCCTAAACCTAACCCTAACCCAAACCCTAACCCTAACCCTAACCCTAACCCAAACCCTATCCCTAACCCTAACCCTAACCCTAACCCAAACCCTAATCCTAACGCAAACCAAACCTTAACACTAACCATAACCCTAACCCTAAACCTAACCCTAACCCAAACCCTAACGCTAACCCTAACCCAAACCCTAACTCTAACCCTAACCCTAACCCAAACGCAAACCCTAACCCTAAACCTAACCCTAACCCAAACCCTAACCCTAACCCTAACCCTAACCCAAACCCTATCCCTAACCCTAACCCTAATCCTAACGCAAACCAAAACCTAACACTACCCATAACCCTAACCCTAACCCTAACCCAAACCCAAACCCTAACCATAACCCTAACCCTAACCGAAACCATAACCATAACCAGAACACAAACCCTAACTCTATCGCTAAACCTAACCCTAATCCTAACCCTAACCCTAACCCTAACACTAATCCTAACCCTATCCCTAACCCAAATCCTAACCTTATCGCAAACACTCACCCTAAACCTAACCTAAACCCTAACCCTAACCCTAACACTAACCCTAACTCAAACCCAAACCCTAATCTAACACTAAACCTAACCCTAAACCTAACACTCACCCTAACCCAAACGGAAACCCTAAACCTAACCCTAACCCTAACTCAAACCCTAACCCTAACCCTAACTCTAATACAAACCCTAACGCTAACCCTAATCCTAACCCCAACCCTAAACCAAACCATAACCCTAATCCTAATCGTAACCCTAAAACTAAACCTAACCCTAACCCAAACAATAACCCTAACGCTAACCCTAAACCTAACCCTAACCCTAACCCTAATTCTAAACCTAACGCTAACCATAACCATAACCATAACCCATACCCTAATCCCAGGGTAGCCTTAAACTGATAATCCTCCTGCCTCACCCCCAAGAGCTGAGTTGTACATTTTTAAGAGCAAAGATTGGATTCATCAACAATGAAAAAGGAAAATATTTTCCCTCATAGAAAACGATGTCCAAAGTAGTTTTCTGATTCAAATGTAGCTTATAGTACTTAAGAATCCAATATCAATAATATGGTAATTTCTAGAAAGAATGAGGTTGGTTATTTATGTAAACACGTGCAATCCTGGCAAGAGCTGCAGGACTGGGAAGCAACCTTTGCATGACTTGACCAGAGGAGGAGCACCTGCTCTGAAGCTATGATAGACAGGCAGAGCTTTGCAAGTTTGTGCTGAGTGCTATTGGTCAATCTCCTGTCATTGGTGTCTGATGTGGGCAGGAGTGCTGTGGTCACAGAATTGTGGACTAAGATTCTGGAATTCCAAGAGGCAGTGACCTGGCAAAGCATTGTTTAGGGTGTTGCTAGGTGACAAAGCCCTCTCAGATGAGTTGCTGAAACACAGAGGTTTCTTGATGGTAGGCTCTAGTGTTTGGGTGACCAGTTTAGAGAGATTTAGTTGACTTTAGGTCAAAGTTCTAGTGTTTGACAAAAGAAGCAGCCAGGAGAAGATGGGAGGAGGAGGGGAGAAGGTGCTGTGTCCTGCTGGACTTGCCCAGGCCCTGCACATATAGGACCTCTACTACAACGCCTACCTCTACTAACCCTAACCCTAACCCTAACCCTAACCCAAAATCTAACCGTAACCCTAACCCTAACACTAACCCAACCCAAATATTAACCCTAAACCAAACCCTAACCAAAACCCTAACCAAAACCTAACCCTAAACCAAAACCTAACCCTAACCCTAACCCTAACCAAACCATAACCGTAACCCTAACCCTAACCCTTACAATAACTCTAACACAAATATTAACCCTAAACCTAACCGTAACACAAACCCTAACACTAAACCTAACCCTAACCCAAACCCTAACCCTAAACCTAACCATAACCCAAACCCTAACCCTAAACCTAAACCTAACACAAAACCTAACACTAACCCTAACCCTAACCCTAACCCAAACACTAACCCTAACCCTAACCCTAAACCTAACCCTAACCCAAACATTAACCCTAAACCTAAACCTAACCCAAACCCTAACCCTAACCCTAAACCAAACCCTAACCCTAACCATAACCCAAACATTAACCCTAAACCTAACCCTAACCCTAACCCAAACCCTAACCCTTAACTTAACCCTAGCCCAAACCCTAACCCTAAACCTAACCCTAACACAAACCCTAACCCTAACCCAAACAGAAACCCAAACCATATCCCTAAACCTAACCCTAACCCAAACTCTAACCGTAACCCTAACCCTAACCCTAACCCTAACCCTAACCCTAAACCTAACACTAACCCAAACCCTAACCCTAACCCTAACCCTAACCCTAACCCAAACATTAAACCTAAAGCTAACCCTAAACCAAACCCTAACAATAAACCTAACCCTAACCCAAACCCTAACCCTAATCCTAACCCTAACACAAACCCTAACCCTAACCTTAACCTTAACCAAAATCCAAACCCTGACCCTAACCCTAACCCTAACCCTAACCCAAACCCTAACTGTTAACCTAACCCTAACCCTAACCCTAATCCAAACCCTAACGCCAAACCAAACCCTAACGCTAACCAAACCAAATCCTAACCCTTACACTAACCCTAACCCCAACCCTAATCCTAAACCAAACTCAAACACTAACCCTAATTCTCACCCTAACCCTAATCGAAAACCTAACACTAACCCTTCCCTAAACCATAACTCTATCCCAAAACCTAACCTTAAAACTAAACCAAACCCAAACCTTAACCCTGACACTAACCCTAACCCTAACCCTAACCCTAACCCTAAACCAAACCCAAACCCTAACCCTAACACAAAACCTAACCCTAAACCAAACCCTAACCCTATCCCTAACCCTAAACATAAACCTAAACGTAACCCTAACACAAACGCAAACCCTACCTCTACCCCTAACCCTAACCCTAACCCTAACTCTAAACCTAACACTAACCCTAACCCTAACCCAAAGCCTAATACTAAACCTAACTCTAACCCTAACCCAAACCCTAACCCTAACCCTAACCCTAACCCTAACCCTAACCCTAACCCAAACATTAACCCTAAACCTAACCCTAACGCAAGCCCTAACCCTAAACCTAAGCCTAGCCCAAACCCTAACCCTAAACCTAACTCTAACACAAACCCTAACCCTAACCCAAACCCAAACCCTAATCCAAACACTAACCCTAACGCTAACCCTAACCCTCACCAAAACCCAAACACAATCCTCACCCTAACCCTAACCCTAACTCAAAACCTAACCCTAACCCTAACCCTAACCCTAACACTTACATTAACCCTAACCCTAACGCTAACCCAAACTCTAACCGTAACCCTAACCCTAACCCTATCCCTAACAATAACACTAACCCTAACCCAAATATTAACCCTAAACCTAACCCTAACACAAACCCTAACCAAAACCTAACCCTAAACCAAAACCTAACCCTAACCCTAACCCTAACCAAACCATAACCGTAACCCTAACCCTAACCCTTACAATAACTCTAACACAAATATTAACCTTAAACCTAACCATAACACAAACCCTAACCTTAAACCTAACCCTAACCCAAACCCTAACCCTAAACCTAACCCTAACACAAAACCTAACCCTAACCCTAATCTAAACCCAAATCCTAACCCTAACCCTAACCTAATCCATACCCTAACCCTAAACCTAACCCTAACCCTAAACCTAACCCTGACCCAAACATTAAACCTAAACCTAACCCTAACCCAAACATTAACCCTCAACCTAACCCTAACGCAAACCCTAACCCTAAACGTAACCCTAACACAAACCATAACCCTATCCCAAACCCAAACACTAACCCTAAGCCTAATCCTAACCCTAAACCTAACCCTAACCCTAACGGAACCCATAAACATAAGCCTATCCCTAAACACAACCCTACCCAAAACTTAACCTTAAACCTGACCCTAACCCTAACCCTAAATCCGAACACTAAACCTGAACATAAACCTAACCCAAACCCTAACCCTAACCATAACCCTAACCTTAACCCTGACACTAAAGAGTAACCCTAACCTAAACCCTAACCCTAACCCTAACCCAAACCCTAACTCTAACCCTAACCCTAACCCAAACCCAAACGCAAACCTAACCTTAACCCTAACAATAACCCAAACACTAACCCTAACGCTAATTCAAACCCTAACTCTAACCGTAAAACACACCCCAACCCAAAACCAAAATCTAACCGTAACCTTCACCCAAACCATGAACCTAATCGTAACCCTAACCCAAACCCAAACCCTGACCATAAGCCTAACCCTAACCCTAACCCTAACACAAAACCTAACCCTAACCCTAACCCTAACCCTAACCCTAACCCAAACCCTAACACTAATCCTAACACTAACCCAAACCCTAACTCTAACTCTAACTCTAAACCAAACCCAAACCCTAACCCTAAACCTAACCCAAACCCAAACCCTATCCCTAACACTAACCATAACTCTAACCCTAAACCAAACCCAAACCCTAACCCTAACCGAAACCCTAACCATAACCAGAACACAAACCATAAATCTATCCCTAAACCTAACCCTAATCCTAAATCTAACCCTAAACCAAACGCACACCCTAACCCTAACCCTAATCCAAACGCTAATCCTAAAACTAACTGTAACCCTAACACTAATCCTAACGCTATCCCTAACCCAAATCCTAACCTTATCGCAAACAGTCACCCTAAACCTAATCTAAACCCTAACCCTAACCCTAACACTAACCCTAACCCAAACCCAAACTCTAATCCTAACACTAACCCTAACCCTAACCCTAACACTCACCCTAACCCAAACGGAAACCCTAAAGCTAAATCTAACCCTAACTCAAACCCTAACCATAACCCTAACTCTAATACAAACCCTAACCCTAACCCTAATCCTAACCCCAACCCTAACCCAAACCATAACCCTAACCCTAACCTAACTCACACCCTAACCCTAACCCTAACCCTAATCTAACCCTAACCCTAACCCAAAACATAACCCTAATCCTAATCATATCCCTAACCCTAAACCTAACCCTAACCCTAACCCTAACCTAACCCTAAACCTAACCCTCACCCTAACCCATACCCTAACCGACACCCTAAAACTAACCCTAAACCTAACCTTTACCCAAACCCTAACCCTAAACCTAACCCTAACACAAAACCTAACCCTAACCCTAACCCTAACCCTAACCCTAACCCTAACCCTAACCCTAACCCAAACACTAAGCCTAACCCTAACCCTAACCCTATCCCTAACCCTAACCCAAACATTAACCCTAAACCTAACCCTAACCCTAACCCAAACCCTAATCCAAAACCTAACCCTAACCCAAACCCTAACCCTATCGCAAAACCAAACACTAACCCTAGGCCTAAACCTAACCCTAAACCTAACCCTAACCCTAAAGGAACCCATAAACATAACCCTATCCCTAAACACAACGCAACCCAAACCTTAACCCTAAACCTGACCCTAACCCTAACCCTAAAACCGAAGACTAAACCTGAACATACACCTACCCCAAACCCTAACCCTAACCCTAACCCTAACCCATATCCTGCCACTAACCGTAACCGTAACCTAAACCTTAACCCTAGCCCTAACCCAAATGATAACTCTAACCCTAACCCTAACGCAAACCCAAACACTAACCTAACCCTATCCCTAACAATAACCCAAACCCTAACCCTAATGCTAACTCAAACCCTGACCCTAACCCTAACCCACACCCCAACGCAAACCAAAACCTTACCGTAACCTTCACCCAAACCATGACCCTAATCGTAACCCTAACCCTAACCCAAACCCTGACCATAACCCTAACCCTAACCCTAACCCTAACCCAAACCCAAAACCTAACCCTAACCCTAACCCTAAACGAAGCCCTAACCATAGCCAGAACACAAACCATAACTCTATCCCTAAACCTAACCCTAATCCTAAACCTAACCCTAAACCAAACGCACACCCTAACCCTAACCCTAATCCAAACGGTATTCCTAACCCTAACCCTAACACTAACACTAATCCTAACCCTATCCCTAACCCAAATCCTAACCTTATCGCAAACACTCACCCTAAACCTAACCTAAACCCTAACCCTAACCCTAACACTAACGCTAACCCAAACCCAAACCCTAATCCTAACACTAACCCTAACACTCACCCTAAACCAAACGGAAACCCTAAACCTAACCCTAACCCTAACTCAAACCCTAACCCTAACCCTAACTCTAATACAAACCCTAACCCTCACCCTAATCCTAACCCCAACCCTAACACAAACCATAACCCTAATCCTAATCGTAACCATAAAACTAAACTTAACCCTAAGCCAAACACTAACCCTAACCCTAACCCTAAACCTAACCCTAACCCTAATTCTAACCCTAACCCTAACCATAACCCATACCCTAATCCCAGGGTAGCCTTGAACTGATAATCCTCCTGCATCTCCCCCAAGAGTTGAGTTGTACTTTTTTAAGAGCAAAGATTGGATTCATCAACAATGAAAAAGGAAAATATTTTCCCTCATAGAAAACGATGTCCAAAGTAGTTTTCTGATTCAAATGTAGCTTATAGTACTTAAGAATCCAATATCAATAATATGGTAATTTCTAGAAAGAATGAGGTTGGTTATTTATGTAAACACGTGCAATCCTGGCAAGAGCTGCAGGACTGGGAAGCAACCTTTTCATGACTTGACCAGAGGAGGAGCACCTGCTCTGAAGCTATGATAGACAGGCAGATCTTTGCAAGTTTGTGCTGAGTGCTATTGGTCAGTCTCCTGTCATTGGTGTCTGATGTGGGCAGGAGTGCTGAGGTCACAGAATCTTGGACTAAGATTCTGGAACTCCAAGAGGCAGTGACCTGGCAAAGCATTGTTTAGGGTGTTGCTAGGTGACAAAGCCCTCTCAGATGAGTTGCTGAAACACAGAGGTTTCTTGATGGTAGGCTCTAGTGTTTGGGTGACCAGTTTGGAGAGATTTAGTTGACTTTAGGTCAAAGTTCTAGTGTTTGACAAACAGAAGCAGCCAGGAGAAAATGGGAGGAGGAGGGGAGAAGGTGCTGTGTCCTGCTGGACCTGCCCAGGCCCTGCACATATAGGACCTCTACTACAACGCCTACCTCTACTAACCCTAACCCTAACCCTAACCCTAACCCAAACTTTAACCGTAACCCTAACCCTAACCCTATCCCTAACCCTAACACTAACCCTAACCCAAATATTAACCCTAAACCTAACCCTAACCCAACCCCTAACCAAAACCTAAACCTAAACCAAAACCTAACCCTAACCCTAACCCTAACCCTAACCAAACCATAACCGTAACCCTAACCCTAACCCTTACAATAACTCTAACACAAATATTAACCCTAAACCTAACGGTAACACAAACCCTAACCCTAAACCTAACCCTAACCCAAACCCTAACCCTAAACCTAACCCAAACACAAAACCTAACCCTAACCCTAACCCTATCCCTAACCTAAACCCAAATCCTAACCCTAAACCTAACCCTATCCCTAACCCTAACCCAAACACTAAACCTAACCCTAACCCTAACCCTATCCCTAACCCTATCCCAAACATTAACCCTAAACCTAATCCTAACCCAAACCCTAACCCTAAACCTAACCCTAACACCAACCATAACCCTATCCCTAACCCTAAGCCTAATCCTAACCCTAAACCTAACCCTAACACTAACGGAACCCATAAACATAAGCCTATCCCTAAACACAACCCAACCCAAAACTTAACCCTAAACCTGACCCTAACCCTAACCCTAAAACCGAACACTAAACCTGAACATAAACCTAAACCAAACTCTAACCCTAACCCTTACCCTAAACCAAACCCTGACACTAACAGTAACCCTAACCTAAACCTTAACCCTAACCCTAACCCAAACCCTAACTCTAACCCTAACCCTAACCCAAACCCAAACCCTACCCTAACCCTAACCCTAACAATAACCCAAACCCTAACCCTAACGCTAAATCAAACCCTAACCCTAACCCTAACCCACACCCCAACCCAAACCCAAAACCTTACCGTAACCTTCACCCAAACCATGAACCTAATCGTAATGCTAACCCTAACCCAAACACTGACCATAACCCTAACCCTAAGCCTAACCCTAACACAAACCCTAACCCTAACCCTAACCCTAACCCTAACCCTAACCCAAACCCTAACACTAACCCTAACCCTAACCCAAACCCTATCTCTAACCCTAACCCTAACCCAAACCCAAACCCTAACCCTAACCCTAACCCTAAACCTAACCCAAACCCAAACCCTAACCCTATACCTAACCCTAAACCAAAACCTATCCCTAACCCTAACCCTAACCCTAACCCTAACCCTAATCCTAACGCAAACCAAACCCTAACACTAACCCTAACCCTAACCCTAAACCAAACCCAAACCCTAACCCTAACCCTAACCCTAACCGAAACCCTCACCATAACCAGAACACAAACCATAACTCTATCCCTAAACCTAACCCTAATCCCAAACCTAACCCTAAACCAAACGCACACCCTAACCCTAACGCTAATCCAAACGCTAATCCTAACCCTAACCCTAACCCTAACACTAATCCTAACCCTGTCCTTAATCCAAATCCTAACCTTATCGCAAACACTCACCCTAAACCTAACCTAAACCCTAACCCTAACCCTAACACTCACCCTAACCCAAACGGAAACCCTAAACCTAACCCTAACCCTAACTCAAACCCTAACCCTAACCCTAACTCTAAAACAAACCCTAACCCTAACCCTAATCCTAACCCCAACCGTAACCCAAACCATAACCCTAATCCTAATCATAACCCTAAAACTAAACCTAACCCTAACCCAAACACTAACCCTAACCCTAACCCTAAACCTAACCCTAACCCTAATTCTAACCCGTACCCTAACCCTAACCCTAACCATAACCCGTACCCTAATCCCAGGGTAGCCTTGAACTGATAATCCTCCTACCTCACCCCCAAGAGTTGAGTTGTACTTTTTTAAGACCAAAGATTGGATTCATCAACAATGAAAAAGGAAAATATTTTCCCTCATAGAAAACGATGTCCAAAGTAGTTTTCTGATTCAAATGTAGCTTATAGTACTTAAGAATCCAATATCAATAATATGGTAATTTCTAGAAAGAATGAGGTTGGTTATTTAAGTAAACATGTGCAATCCTGGCAAGAGCTGCAGGACTGGGAAGCAACCTTGGCATGACTTGACTAGAGGAGGAGCACCTGCTCTGAAGCTATGATAGACAGGCAGAGCTTTGCAAGTTTGTGCTGAGTGCTATTGGTCAGTCTCCTGTCATTGGTGTCTGATGTGGGCAGGAGTGCTGAGGTCACAGAATCTTGGACTAAGATTCTGGAACTCCAAGAGGCAGTGACCTGGCAAAGCATTGTTTAGGGTGTTGCTACGTGATAAAGCCCTCTCAGATGAGTTGCTGAAACACAGAGGTTTCTTGATGGTAGGCTCTAGTGTTTGGGTGACCAGTTTGGAGAGATTTAGTTGACTTTAGGTCAAAGTTCTAGTGTTTGACAAAAAGAAGCAGCCAGGAGACGAAGGGAGGAGGAGGGGAGAAGGTGGTGTGTCCTGCTGGACCTGCCCAGGCCCTGCACATATAGGACCTCTACTACAACGCCTACCTCTACTAACCCTAACCCTAACCCTAACCCAAACTCTAACCGTAACCCTAACCCTAACCCTAACACTAACCCTAACCCAAATATTAACCCTAAACCTAACCCTAACCCAGACCCTAACCAAAACTTAACCCTAAACCAAAACCTAACCCTAACCCTAACCCGAACCAAACCATAACCGTAACCCTAACCCTAACACTTACAATAACTCTAACAAAAATATTAACCCTAAACCTAACCGTAACACAAACCCTAACCCTAAAACTAACCGTAACTCAAACCGTAACCGTAAAGCTAACCCTAACACAAAACCCAACCGTAACCCTAAACCCAACACTAACCTAAACCCAAATCCTAAACCTAACCCTAACCCTAACCCATACCCTAACCGTAACCCTAACTCTAACCCAAACCCTAACCCTAAACCTAACCCTAACACAAAACCTAACCCTAACCCTAACCCTAAACCTAACCCTAACCCTAACCCTAACCCAAACACTAACCCTAACCCTAACCCTAACCCTAACCCATACCCTAACCGTAACCCTAACTCTAACCCAAACCCTAACCCTAAACCTAACCCTAACACAAAACCTAACCCTAACCCTAACCCTAAACCAAACCCTAACCCTAACCCTAACCCAAACACTAACCCTAACCCTAACCCTAACCATAACCCTAACCCTAACCCAAACATTAACCCTAAACCTAACCCTAACCCAAACCCTAACCCTAAACCTAACCCTAACCCAAACCCTAACCCTACCCCAACACCAAACACTAACCCTAAGTCTAATCCTAACCCTAAACCTAACTCTAACCCTAACGGAACCCATAAACATAACCCTATCCCTAAACACAACCCAACCCAAACCTTAAACCTAAACCTGACCCTAACCCTAACCCTAACCCAAACACTGACACTAACAGTAACCGTAACCTAAACCTTAACCCTAACCCTAACCCAAACGATAACTCTAACCCTAACCCTAACCCAAACCCAAACCCTAACCTAACCCCAACCCTAACAATAACCCAAACCCTAAACCTAATGCTAACTCAAACCCTAACCCTAACCCTAACCCACACCGCAACCCAAACCCAAAAACTTACCGTAACCTTCACCCAAACCATGAAATTAATCGTAACCCTAACCCTAACCCAAACCCTGACCATAACCCTAACCCTAACCCTAACCCTAACACAAACCCTAACACTAACCCTAACCCTAACCCAAACCCTAAACCTAACCCTAACCCAAACCTTAACCCTAACCCTAACCTTAACCCAAACCCTATCCCTAACCCTAACCCTAACCCTAACCCTAACCCTAATCCTAACGCAAACCAAACCTTAACACTAACCATAACCCTAACCCTAACCCTAACCCTAATCCAAACCCTAACGCTAACCCTAACCCTAACCCAAACCCTAACTCTAAACCTAACCCTAACCCAAACGCAAACCCTAACCCTAAACCTAACCCTAACCCAAACCCTAACCCTAACCCTAACCCTAACCCAAACCCTATCCCTAACCCTAACCCTAATCCTAACGCAAACCAAAACCTAACACTACCCATAACCCTAACGCTAACCCTAACCCAAACCCAAACCCTAACCCTAAACCTAACCCTAACCGAAACCATAACCATAACCAGAACACAAACCCTAACTCTATCCCTAAACCTAACCCTAATCCTAACCATAACCCTAACCCTAACAATTAATCCTAACCCTCTCCCTAACCCAAATCCTAACCTTATCGCAAACACTCACTCTAAACCTAACCTAAACCCTAACCCTAACCCTAACACTAACCCTAAGCCAAACCCAAACCCTAATCTAACACTAACCCTAACCCTTTTCCTAACACTCACCCTAACCCAAACGGAAACCCTAAACCTAACCCTAACCCTGACTCAATGCCTAAGCGTAACCCTAACCCTAACTCTAATACAAACCCTAACCCTAACCCTAATCCTAACCCCAAACCCTAACCCAAACCATAACCCTAATCCTAATCGTAACGCTAAAACTAAACCTAACCCTAACCCAAACACTAACCCTAACGCTAACCCTAAACCTAACCCTAACCCTAACACTAATTCTAACCCTAACGATAACCATAACCATAACCATAACCCATACCCTAATGCCAAGGTAGCCTTGAACTGATAATCCTCCTGTCTCACCCCCAAGAGTTGAGTTGTACATTTTTAAGAGCAAAGATTGGATTCATCAAGAATGAAAAAGGAAAATATTTTCCCTCATGGAAAACGATGTCCAAAGTAGTTTTCTGATTCAAATGTAGCTTATAGTACTTAAGAATCCAATATCAATAATATGGTAATTTCTAGAAAGAATGAGGTTGATTATTTATGTAAATACGTGCAATCCTGGCAAGAGCTGCAGGACTGGGAAGCAACCTTGGCATGACTTGACCAGAGGAGGAGCACCTGCTCTGAAGCTATGATAGACAGGCAGAGCTTTGCAAGTTTGTGCTGAGTGCTATTGGTCAGTCTCCTGTCATTGGTGTCTGATGTGGGCAGGAGTGCTGTGGTCACAGAATTGTGGACTAAGATTCTGGAACTCCAAGAGGCAGTGACCTGGCAAAGCATTGTTTAGGGTGTTGCTAGGTGACAAAGCCCTCTCAGATGAGTTGCTGATACACAGAGGTTTCTTGATGGTAGGCTCTAGTGTTTGGGTGACCAGTTTGGAGAGATTTAGTTGACTTTAGGTCAAAGTTCTAGTGTTTGACAAAAAGAAGCAGCCAGGAGAAGATGGGAGGAGGAGGGGAGAAGGTGATGTGTCCTGCTGGACTTGCCCAGGCCCTGCACATATAGGACCTCTACTACAACGCCTACCTAAACTAACCCTAACCCTAACCCTAACCCTAACCCAAAATCTAACCGTACCCCTAACCCTAACACTAACCCAACCCAAATATTAACCCTAAACATAACCCTAACCAAAACCCTAACCAAAACCTAACCCTAAACCAAAACATAACCCTAACCCTAACCCTAACCAAACCATAACCGTAACCCTAACCCTAACCCTTACAATAACTCTAACACAAATATTAACCCTAAACCTAACCGTAACACAAACCCTAACACTAAACCTAACCCTAACCCAAACCCTAACCCTAAACCTAACCATAACCCAAACTCTAACCCTAAACCTAACCCTAACACAAAACCTAACCCTAACCCTAACCCTAACCCTAAACCAAACACTAACCCTAACCCTAACCCTAACCCTAACCCTAACCCAAACATTAACCCTAAACCTAACCCTAACCCAAACCCTAACCCTAACACTAAACCAAACCCTAACCCTAACCATAACCCAAACATTAACCCTAAACCTAACCCTAACCCTAACCCAAACCCTAACCCTTAACTTAACCCTTGCCCAAAACTTAACCCTAAACCTAAACCTAACACAAACCCTAACCCTAACCCAAACAGAAACCCAATCCATAACCCTAAACCTAACCCTAACCCAAACTCTAACCGTAAGCCTAACCCTAACCCTAACCCTAACCCTAACCCTAAACCTAACACTAACCCAAACCATAACCCTAACCCTAACCCTAACCCTAACCCAAACATTAAACCTAAAGCTAACCCTAAACCAAACCCTAACAATAAACCTAACCCTAACCCTAATCCTAACCCTAACACAAACCCTAACCCTAACCTTAACCTTAACCAAAATCCAAACCCTAACACCAAACCAATCCCTAACGCTAACCAAACCAATTCCTAACCCTTACACTAACCCTAACCCCAACCCTAATCCTAAACCAAACTCAAACACTAACCCTAATTCTCACCCTAACCCTAATCGAAAACCTAACACTAACCCTTCCCTAAACCATAACTCTATCCCAAAACCTAACCTTAAAACTAAACCAAACCCAAACCTTAACCCTGACACTAACCCTAACCCTAACCCTAACCCTAACCCTAACCCTAACCCAAACCCAAACCCTAACCCTAACACAAAACCTAAACCTAACACAAACCCTAACCCTAACCCAAACAGAAACCCAATCCATAACCCTAAATCTAACCCTAACCCAAACTCTAACCGTAAGCCTAACCCTAACCCTAACCCTAATCCTAACCCTAAACCTAACACTAACCCAAACCATAACCCTAACCCTAACCCTAACCCTAACCCAAACATTAAACCTAAAGCTAACCCTAAACCAAACCCTAACAATAAACCTAACCCTAACCCTAATCCTAACCCTAACACAAACCCTAACCCTAACCTTAACCTTAACCAAAATCCAAACCCTAACACCAAACCAATCCCTAACGCTAACCAAACCAATTCCTAACCCTTACACTAACCCTAACCCCAACCCTAATCCTAAACCAAACTCAAACACTAACCCTAATTCTCACCCTAACCCTAATCGAAAACCTAACACTAACCCTTCCCTAAACCATAACTCTATCCCAAAACCTAACCTTAAAACTAAACCAAACCCAAACCTTAACCCTGACACTAACCCTAACCCTAACCCTAACCCTAACCCTAACCCAAACCCAAACCCTAACCCTAACACAAAACCTCACCCTAAACCAAACCCTAACCCTATCCCTAACCCTAACCATAAAACTAAACGTAACCCTAACACAAACGCAAACCCTACCTCTACCCCTAACCCTAACCCTAACCCTAACTCTAAACCTAACACTAACCCTAAACCTAACCCAAACCCTAACCCTATACCTAACTCTAACCCTAACCCAAACCCTAACCCTAACCCTAACCCTAACCCTAACCCTAACCCTAACCCAAACATTAACCCTAAACCTAACCCTAACGCAAACCCTAACCCTAAACCTAAGCCTAGCCCAAACCCTAACCCTAACCCAAACCCAAACCCTAATCCAAACACTAACCCTAACGCTAACCCTAACCCTCACCAAAACCCAAACACAATCCTCACCCTAACCCTAACCCTAACTCAAAACCTAACCCTAACCCTAACCCTAACCCTATCCCTAACCCAAACCTAAGCCAAACATTAACGCTAAACCTAACCCTAACACAAACTCTAAACCTAAACCTAACCCTAACCCAAACCCTAAACCTAACCCAAACCCTAAACCTAACCCTAAACCAAACCCTAACCCTAACCCTAACCCTAAACCAAACATTAAACCTAAACCTAACCCTAACCCAAACCCTAACCCTAAACCTAACCCTAACCCAAACCCTAACCCTAAACCTAAACCTAACACAAACCCTAACCCTAACCCTAACCCTAACCCAAACCCTAACCCTA
>JAJHUQ010000037.1:4095000-4097500 GCA_035773235.1 Eospalax fontanierii | reverse complement strand
ACCGTAACCTAAACCTTAACCCTAACCCTAACCCAAACGATAACTCTAACCCTAACCCTAACCCAAACCCAAACCCTAACCTAACACATACCCTAACAATAACCCAAACCCTAACCCTAATGCTAACTCAAACCCTAACCCTAACCCTAACCCACACCCCAACCCAAACCCAAAACCTTACCGTAACATTCACCCAAACCATGAACCTAATCGTAACCCTAACCCTAACCCAAACCCTGACCATAACCCTAACCCTAACCCTAACCCTAACACAAACCCTAACCCTAACCCTAACCCTAACCCAAACCCTAACACTAACCCTAACCCTAACCCAAACCCTAACTCTAACCCTAACCCTAACCCAAACCCAAACCCTAACCCTAAACCTAAACCTAACCCAAACCCTAACCCTAACCCTAACCCTAACCCAAACCCTATCCCTAACCCTAACCCTAACCCTAACCCTAACCCTAACCCTAATCCTAACGCAAACCAAACCCTAACACTAACCCTAACCCTAACCCTAACCCTAACCCAAACCCAAACCCTAACCCTAACCCTAACCCTAAACGAAACCCTAACCATAACCAGAACACAAACCATAACTGTATCCCTAAACCTAACCCTAATCCTAAACCTAACCCTAAATCAAACGCACACCCTAACCCTAACCCTAATCCAAACGGTAATCCTAACCCTAACCCTAACACTAACACTAATCCTAACCCTATCCCTAACCCAAATCCTAACCTTATCGCAAACACTCACCCTAAACCTAACCTAAACCCTAACCCTAACCCTAACACTAACGCTAACCCAAACCCAAACCCTAATCCTAACACTAACCCTAACACTCACCCTAAACCAAACGGAAACCCTAAACATAACCCTAACCCTAACTCAAACCCTAACCCTAACCCTAACTCTAATAAAAACCCTAACCCTCACCCTAATCTTAACCCCAACCCTAACACAAACCATAACCCTAATCCTAATCGTAACCCTAAAATTAAACCTAAACCTAAGCCAAACACTAACCCTAACCCTAACCCTAACCCTAAACCTAACCCTAACCCTAATTCTAACCCTAACCCTAACCATAACCCATACCCTAATCCCAGGGTAGCCTTGAACTGATAATCCTCCTGCATCTCCCCCAAGAGTTGAGTTGTACTTTTTTAAGAGGAAAGATTGGATTCATCAACAATGAAAAAGGAAAATATTTTCCCTCATAGAAAACGATGTCCAAAGTAGTTTTCTGATTCAAATGTAGCTTATAGTACTTAAGAATCCAATATCAATAATATGGTAATTTCTAGAAAGAATGAGGTTGGTTATTTATGTAAACACGTGCAATCCTGGCAAGAGCTGCAGGACTGGGAAGCAACCTTTTCATGACTTGACCAGAGGAGGAGCACCTGCTCTGAAGCTATGATAGACAGGCAGAGCTTTGCAAGTTTGTGCTGAGTGCTATTGGTCAGTCTCCTGTCATTGGTGTCTGATGTGGGCAGGAGTGCTGAGGTCACAGAATCTTGGACTAAGATTCTGGAACTCGAAGAGGCAGTGACCTGGCAAAGCATTGTTTAGTGTGTTGCTAGGTGACAAAGCCCTCTCAGATGAGTTGCTGAAACACAGAGGTTTCTTGATGGTAGGCTCTAGTGTTTGGGTGACCAGTTTGGAGAGATTTAGTTGACTTTAGGTCAAAGTTCTAGTGTTTGACAAAAAGAAGCAGCCAGGAGAAAATGGGAGGAGGAGGGGAGAAGGTGCTGTGTCCTGCTGGACCTGCCCAGGCCCTGCACATATAGGACCTCTACTACAACGCCTACCTCTACTAACCCTAACCCTAACCCTAACCCTAACCCATACCCTAACCGTAACCCTAAAACTAACCCTAAACCTAACCTTTACCCAAACGCTAACCCTAAACCTAACCCTAACACAAAACCTAACCCTAACCCTAACCCTAACCCTAACCCTAACCCTAACCGTAACCCTAACCCAAACACTAAGCCTAACCCTAACCCTAACCCTAATCCTAAACCTAACCCTAACCCAAACCCTAACCCTATCGCAAAACCAAACACTAACCCTAGGTCTAATCCTAACCCTAAACCTAACCCTAACCCTAACGGAACCCATAAACATAACCCTATCCCTAAACACAACCCAACCCAAACCTTAACCCTAAACCTGACCCTAACCCTAACCCTAAAACCGAACACTAAACCTTAACGTAAACCTAACCCAAACCCTAACCCTAACCCTAACCCTAACCCAAATCCTGACACTAACCGTAACCGTAACCTAAACCTTAACCCTAACCCTAACCCAAACGATAACTCTAACCCTAACCCTAACCCAAGCACACACCCTACCCTACCCCTAACCCAAACAATACCCCAAACCCTAACCCTAATGCTAACTCAACCCCTGACGCTAACCCTAACCCACACCCCAACCCAAACCCAAAACCTTACCGTAACCTTCACCCAAACCATGA
>JAJHUQ010000037.1:4082500-4092500 GCA_035773235.1 Eospalax fontanierii | reverse complement strand
TAACCCTAACCCTAACACTCACCCTAAACCAAACGAAAACCCTAAACATAACCCTAACCCTAACTCAAACCCTAACCCTAACCCTAACTCTAATACAAACCCTAACCCTCACCCTAATCCTAACCCCAACCCTAACACAAACCATAACCCTAATCCTAATCGTAACCCTAAAACTAAACCTAAACCTAAGCCAAACACTAACCCTAACCCTAACCCTAAACCTAACCCTAACCCTAATTCTAACCCTAACCCTAACCATAACCCATACCCTAATCCCAGGGTAGCCTTGAACTGATAATCCTCCTGCATCTCCCCCAAGAGTTGAGTTGTACTTTTTTAAGAGCAAAGATTGGATTCATCAACAATGAAAAAGGAAAATATTTTCCCTCATAGAAAACGATGTCCAAAGTAGTTTTCTGATTCAAATGTAGCTTATAGTACTTAAGAATCCAATATCAATAATATAGTAATTTCTAGAAAGAATGAGGTTGGTTATTTATGTAAACACGTGCAATCCTGGCAAGAGCTGCAGGACTGGGAAGCAACCTTTTCATGACTTGACCAGAGGAGGAGCACCTGCTCTGAAGCTATGATAGACAGGCAGAGCTTTGCAAGATTGTGCTGAGTGCTATTGGTCAGTCTCCTGTCATTGGTGTCTGATGTGGGCAGGAGTGCTGAGGTCACAGAATCTTGGACTAAGATTCTGGAACTCCAAGAGGCAGTGACCTGGCAAAGCATTGTTTATGGTGTGGCTAGGTGACAAAGCCCTCTCAGATGAGTTGCTGAAACACAGAGGTTTCTTGATGGTAGGCTTTAGTGTTTGGGTGACCAGTTTGGAGAGATTTAGTTGACTTTAGGTCAAAGTTCTAGTGTTTGACAAAAAGAAGCAGACAGGAGAAAATGGGAAGAGGAGGGGAGAAGGTGCTGTGTCCTGCTGGACCTGCCCAGGCCCTGCACATATAGGACCTCTACTACAACGCCTACCTCTACTAACCCTAACCCTAACCCTAACCCTAACCCATACCCTAACCGTAACCCTAAAACTAACCGTAAACCTAACCTTTACCCAAACCCTAACCCTAAACCTAACCCTAAAACAAAACCTAACCCTAACCCTAACCCTAACCCTAACCCTAACCCTAACCCTAACCCAAACACTAAGCCTAACACTAACCCTAACCCTAACCCTAAACCTAACCCTAACCCAAACATTAACCCTAAACCTAACCCTAACCCTATCCCAAACCCTAATCCTAAACCTAACCCTAACCCAAACCCTAACCCTATCGCAAAACCAAACACTAACCCTAGGTCTAATCCTAACCCTAAACCTAACCCTAACCCTAAAGGAACCCATAAACATAACCCTATCCCTAAACCCAACCCAACCCAAACCTTAGCCCTAAACCTGAACCTAACCCTAACCCTAAAACCGAACACTAAACCTGAACATAAACCTAACCCAAACCCTAACCCTAACCCTAACCCTAACCCAAATCCTGACACTAACCGTAACCGTAACCTAAACCTTAACCCTAACCCTAACCCAAACGATAACTCTAACCCTAACCCTAACCCAAACCCAAACCCTAACCTAACCCTAACCCTAACAATAACCCAAACCCTAACCCTAATGCTAACTCAAACCCTGACCCTAACCCTAACCCACACCCCAACCCAAACCCAAAACCTTACCGTAACCTTCACCCAAACCATGACCCTAATCGTAACCCTAACCCTAACCCAGACCCAGACACTAACCCTAACCCTAACCCTCACCCTAACCCTAACCCAAACCCTAACACTAACCCTAACCCTAACCCAAACCCTAACTCTAACCTTAACCCTAACCCAAACCCAAACCCTAACCCTAAACCTAACCCTAACCCAAACCCTAACCCTAACCCTAACCCTAACCCAAACCCTATCCCTAACCCTAACCCTAACCCTAACCCTAATCCTAACGCAAACCAAACCCTAACCCTAACCCTAACCCTAACCCTAACCCTAACCCTAACCCTAACCCAAACCCTAACCCTAACCCTAACCCTAACGCAAACCCTATCCCTAACCTTAACCCTAACCCTAACCCTAACCCAAACATTAACCCTAAACCTAACTCTAACCCAAACCCTAACCCTAAACCTAACACTAACCCAAACGTAACCCTATCCCAAAACCAAACACTAACCCTAAGTCTAATCCTAACCCTAAACCTAACCCTAACTCTAAAGGAACCCATAAACATAACCTTATTTCTAAACACAACCCAACCCAAACCTTAACCCTAAACCTGACCCTAACCCTAAAACCGAACACTATACCTGAACATAAACTTAACCCAAACCCTAACCCTAACCCTAACCCTAACCCAAACCCTGACACTAACCGTAACAGTAACCTAAACCTTAACCCTAACCCTAACCCAAACGATAACTCTAACCCTAACCCTAACCCAAACCCAAACCCTAACCCTAAACCTAACCCTAACCCAAACACTAACTCTAACCCTAACCCTAAACCTAACCCTAACACAAACCATAACCCTAATCCTAATCGTAACCCTAAAACTAAACCTAACCCTAAGCCAAACAGTAACCCTAACCATAACCCTAAACCTAACCCTAACCCTAATTCTAACCCTAACCCTAATCATAACCCATACCCTAATCCCAGGGTAGCCTTGAACTGATAATCCTCCTGCAGCTCCCCCAAGAGTTGAGTTGTACTTTTTTAAGAGCAAATATTGGATTCATCAACAATGAAAAAGGAAAATATTTTCCCTCATAGAAAACGATGTCCAAAGTAGTTTTCTGATTCAAATGTAGCTTATAGTACTTAAGAATCCAATATCAATAATATGGTAATTTCTAGAAAGAATGAGGTTGGTTATTTATGTAAACACGTGCAATCCTGGCAAGAGCTGCAGGACTGGGAAGCAACCTTTTCATGACTTGACCAGAGGAGGAGCACCTGCTCTGAAGCTATGATAGACAGGCAGAGCTTTGCAAGTTTGTGCTGAGTGCTATTGGTCAGTCTCCTGTCATTGGTGTCTGATGTGGGCAGGAGTGCTGAGGTCACAGAATCTTGGACTAAGATTCTGGAACTCCAAGAGGCAGTGACCTGGCAAAGCATTGTTTAGGGTGTTGCTAGGTGACAAAGCCCTCTCAGATGAGTTGCTGAAACACAGAGGTTTCTTGATGGTAGGCTCTAGTGTTTGGGTGACCAGTTTGGAGAGATTTAGTTGACTTTAGGTCAAAGTTCTAGTGTTTGACAAAAAGAAGCAGCCAGGAGAAAATGGGAGGAGGAGGGGAGAAGGTGCTGTATCCTGCTGGACCTGCCCAGGCCCTGCACATATAGGACCTCTACTACAACGCCTACCTCTACTAACCCTAACCCTAAACCTAACCCTAACCCAAACTCTAACCGTAACCCTAACCCTAACCCTACCCCTAACCCTAACACTAAACCTAACCCAAATATTAACTCTAAACCTACCCCTAACCCAAACCCTAACCAAAACCTAACCCAAATCCAAAACCTAACCCTAACCCTAACCCTAACCAAACCATAACCGTAACCCTAACCCTAACCCTTACAATAACTCTAACACAAATATTAACCCTAAACCTAACGTTAAAACAAACCCTAACCCTAAACCTAACCCTAACACAAAACCCAACCCTAACCCTAACCCTAACCCTAACCTAAACCCAAATCCTAACCCTAACACTAACCCTAACCCATACCCTAACCGTAACCCTAACCCTAACCCTAACCCAAACACTAACCCTAACCCTAACCCTAACCCTAACCCAAACATTAACCCTAAACCTAACCCTAACCCTAAACCTAACCCTAACCCAAACCCAACCCTATCCCAAACCCAAACACTAACCTAAGCCTCATCCTAAACCTAAACCTAACCCTAACCCTAACGGAACCCATAAACAGAACCCTATCCCTAAACACAACCCAACCCAAAACTTAACCCTAAACCTGACACTAACCCTAACCCTAAAACCGAACACTAAACCTGAACATACACCTAACCCAAACCCTAACCCTAAACCTAACCCTAACCCAAACCCTGACACTAACAGTAACCCTAACCTAAACCTTAACCCAAACCCTAACGTAACCCTAAACCTAACAATTACCCAAACCCTAAACCTAACACTAACTCAAACCCTAACCCTAACCCTAACCCCAACCCCAACCCAAACCCAAACCAAACCCTAAACTTCACCCAAACCATGAACCTAATCGTAACCCTAACCCTAACCCAAACCCTGACCATAAACCTAACCCTAACCCTAACCCTAACACAAACCCTAAACCAAATCCTGACCATAACCCTAACCCTAACCCTAACCGAAACCCTAACCATAACCAGAACACAAACCATAACTCTATCCCTAAACCTAACCCTAAGCCTAAACCTAACCCTAAACCAAACGCACACCCTAACCCTAACCATAATCCAAACGCTAACCCTAACCCTAACACTAATCCTAACCCTATCCCTAACCCAAATCCTAACCGTATCGGAAACACTCACCCTAAACCTAACCTAAACCCTAACCCTAACCCTAACACTAACCCTAACCCAAACCAAAACCCTAATTCTAACACTAACCCTAACCCTAACCCTAACACTCAACCTAACCCAAACGGAAACCCTAAACCTAACCCTAACCCTAACTCAAACTCTAACCCTAACCCTAACTCTAATACAAACCCTAACACTAACCCTAATCCTAACCCAACCCTAACCCAAACCATAACCCTAATCCTAATGCTAACCCTAAAACTAAACCTAACCCTAACCCAAACACTAACCCTAACCCAAATCCAAACCCTAACCCTAACCCAAACCCTAAACCTAAACCTAACCCTAACACAAACCCTAACCCTAAACCTAACCCTAACACAAACCCTAACGCTAACCCTAACCCTAACCCAAACCCTAACCCTAATACTAACATTAACCCTAACCCTAACCCTAACCCAAACTCTAACCGTAACCCTAACCCTAACCCTATCCATAATACTAACACTAACCCTAACCCAAATATTAACCCTAAACCTAACCCTAACCCAAACACTAACCAAAACCTAACCCTAAACCAAAACCTAACCCTAACCCTAACCCTAACCAAACCATAACCGTAACCCTAACCCTAACCATTACAATAACTCTAACACAAATATTAACCCTAAACCTAACCGTAACACAAACCCTAACCCTAAACCTAAACCTAACCCAAACCCTAACCCTAAACCTAACCCTAACACAAAATCTAACCCTAACCCTAACCCTAACCCTAACCTAAACCCAAATCCTCTCCCTAAACCTAACCCTAACCCATACCCTAACCGTAACCCTAATCCTAACCCTAAACCTAAGCCTAACACAAACCCTAAACCTAAACCTAACCCTAACACAAAACCTAACCCTAACCCTAACCCTAATCCTAACCCTAACCCTAACCAAACACTAACCCTAACACTAACCCTAACCCTAACCCTAACCCAAATATTAACCCTAAACCTAACCCTAACCCAAACCCTAACCCTAAACCTAACCCTAACCCAAACCCTAACCCTATCCCAAAACCAAACACTAACACTAAGTCTAATCCTAACCCTAAACCTAACCCTAACCCTAACGGAAACCATAAACATAACCCTATCCCTAAACACAACCCAACCAAAACCTTAACCCTAAACCTGATCCTCATCCTAACCCTAAAACCGAACACTAAACCTGAACATAAAGCTAACCCAAAGTCTAACCCTAACCTTAACCCTAACCCAAACACTGACACTAAGAGTAACCCTAACCTAAACCTTAACCCTAAACCTAACCCTAACCCAAACCCTAACTCTAACCCTAACCCTAACCCAAACCCAAACCGTAACCTAACCCTAACCCTAACAATAACCCAAACCCTAACTCTAACGCTAACTCAAACCCTAACCCTAACCCTAACCCACCCCCCAACCCAAACCCAAAACCTAACCGTAATCTTCACCCAAACCATGAACCTAATCGTAGCCCTAACCCTAAGCCAAACACTAACTCTAACCCTAACCCTAAACCAAACCCAAACCCTAACCCTAAACCTAACCCTAACCCAAACACTAACCCTAACCCTAACCCTAAACCTAACCCTAACCCTAATTCTAACCCTAACACTCACCCTAACCCAAACGGAAACCCTAACCCAACCCTAACCCTAACACAAAACCTAACCCTAACCCTAACCCAAACCCTAACACTAACCCTAACCCTGACCATAACCCTAACCCTAACCCTAACCCTAACACAAACCCTAACCCTAACCCTAACCCTAACCCTAACCCTAACCCTAACCTTAACCCAAACGCTAACACAAACCCTAACCCTAACCCAAACTCTAACTCTAAACCTAACCCTAACCCTAACCCAAACCCTATCCCTAACCCTAACCCTAACCCTAACCCTAATCCTAACGCAAACCAAACCCTAACAGTAACCCTAACCCTAACCCTAAACCTAACCCTAACCCAAACCCAAACCCTAACCCTAACCCTAACCTTAACCCTAACCCTAACCCTAACCCAAACCCTAACCATAACCAGAACACAAACCATAACTCTATCCCTAAACCTAACCCTAATCCTAAACCTAACCCTAAACCAAACACACCCTAACCCTAACCCTAATCCAAACGCTAAGCCCAACCCTAACCCTATCCCTAACACTAATCCTAACCCTATCCCTAACCCAAATTCTAACCTTATCACAAACACTCACCCTAAACCTAACCTAAACCCTAACCTTAACCCTAACCCTAACCCTAACCCAAACCCTAACCCTAACCCTAACCCTAACCCTAACCCTAACCCTAACTCTAATACAAACCCTAACACTAACCCTAATCCTAACCCAACCCTAACCCAAACCATAACCCTAATCCTAATCCTAACCCTAAAACTAAACCTAACCCTAACCCAAACACTAACCCTAACCTAAATCCAAACCCATACCCTAACCCAATCCCTAACCCTAAACCTAACCGTAACCCAAACCCTAACCCTAAACCTAACCTTAACACAAACCCTAACCCTAACCCTAACCCTAACCCAAACCCTAACCCTAATACTAACATTAACCCTAACCCTAACCCTAACCCAAACTCTAACCGTAACCCTAACCCTAACCTTATCCCGAATACTAACACTAACCCTAACCCAAATATTAACCCTAAACCTAACCCTAACCCAAACACTAACCAAAACCTAACCCTAAACCGAAACCTAACCCTAACCCTAACCCTAACCAAACCATAACCGTAACCCTAACCCTAACCATTACAATAACTCTAACACAAATATTAACCCTAAACCTAACCGTAACACAAACCCTAACCCTAAACCTAACCCTAACCCAAACCCTAACCCTAAACCTAACCCTAACACAAAACCTAACCCTAACCCTAACCCTAACCCTAACCTAAACCCAAATCCTCTCCCTAAACCTAACCCTAACCCATACCCTAACCGTAACCCTAACCCTAACCCTAAACCTAACCCTAACCCTATCCCTAACCCAAATATTAACCCTAAACCTAACCCTAACCCAAACCCTAACCCTAAACCTAACCCTAACCCAAACCCTAACCCTATCCCAAACACTAACCCTAACCCTAACCCTAACCCTATCCCTAACCCAAATATTAACCCTAAACCTAACCCTAACCCAAACCCTAACCCTAAACCTAACCCTAACCCAAACCCTAACCCTATCCCAAAACCAAACACTAACACTAAGTCTAATCCTAACCCTAAACCTAACCCTAACCCTAACGGAAACCGTAAACATAACCCTATCCCTAAACACAACCCAACCAAAACCTTAACCCTAAACCTGACCCTAATCCTAACCCTAAAACCGAACACTAAACCTGAACATAAACCTAACCCAAACTCTAAACCTAACCTTAACCCTAACCCAAACACTGACAATAACAGTAACCCTAACCTAAACCTTAACACTAACCCTAACCCTAACCCAAACCCTAACTCTAACCCTAACCCTAACCCAAACCCAAACCCTAACCTAACCCTAACCCTAACAATAACCCAAACCCTAACTCTAAGGCTAACTCAAACCCTAACCCTAACCCTAACCCACCCACCAACCCAAACCCAAAACCTAACCGTAATCTTCACCCAAACCATGAACCTAATCGTAACCCTAACCCTAAGCCAAACCCTAACTCTAACCATAACCCTAAACCAAACCCAAACCCTAACCCTAAACCTAACCCTAACCCAAACCCTAACCCTAACCCTAACCCAAACCCTATCCCTAACCCTAACCGTTAACCTAAACCTAACCTTAACCCAAACACTAACCCTAACCTTAACCCTAAACCTAACCCTAACCCTAATTCTAACCCTAACACTCACCCTAACCCAAACGGAAACCCTAACCCAACCCTAACCCTAACACAAAACCTAACCCTAACCCTAACCCTAACCCTAACCCTAACCCTAACCCTAACCCAAACCCTAACACTAACCCTAACCCTGACCATAACCCTAACCCTAACCCTAACCCTAACACAAACCCTAACCCTAACCCTAACCCTAACCCTAACCCTAACCCTAACCCTAACCTAAACCCAAACGCTAACACAAACCCTAACCCTAACCCAAACTCTAACTCTAAACCTAACCCTAACCCAAACCGAAACCCTAACCCTAAACCTAACACTACCCCAAAACCTAACCCTAACCCTAACCCAAACCCTATCCCTAACCCTAACCCTAACCCTAACCCTAATCCTAACGCAAACCAAACCCTAACAGTAACCCTAAACCTAACCCTAAACCTAACCCTAACCCAAACCCAAACCCTAAACCTAACCCTAACCCTAACGCAAACCCTAACCATAACCAGAACACAAACCATAACTCTATCCCTAAACCTAACCTTAATCCTAAACCTAACCCTAAACCAAACACACCCTAACCCTAACCCTAATCCAAACGCTAATCCCAACCCTAACCCTATCCTTAACACTAATCCTAACCCTATCCCTAACCCAAATTCTAACCTTATCACAAACACTCACCCTAAACCTAACCTAAACCCTAACCTTAACCCTAACCCTAACCCTAACCCAAACCCTAACCTAACCCTAACCCTAACCCTAACCCAAACCCTATTCCTAACCCTAACCCTAACCCTAACCCTAATCCTAACGCAAACCAAACCCTAACACTAACCCTAACCCTAACCCTAACCCTAACCCAAACCCAAACCCTAACCCTGACCCTAACCCTAAACGAAACCCTAACCATAACCAGAACACAAACCATAACTCTATCCCTAAACCTAACCCTAATCCTAAACCTAACCCTAAACCAAACGCACACCCTAACCCTAACCCTAATCCAAACGGTAATCCTAACCCTAACCCTAACACTAACACTAATCCTAACCCTATCCCTAACCCAAAACCTAACCTTATCGCAAACACTCACCCTAAACCTAACCCCAACCCTAACCCTAACCCCAACACCAACGCTAACCCAAACCCAAACCCTAATCCTAACACTAACCCTAACACTCACCCTAAACCAAACGGAAACCCTAAACATAACCCTAACCCTAACTCAAACCCTAACCCTAACCCTAACTCTAATACAAACCCTAACCCTCACCCTAATCCTAACCCCAACCCTAACATAAACCATAAACCTAATCCTAATCGTAACCCTAAAACTAAACCTAAACCTAAGCCAAACACTAACCGTAACCCTAACCCTAACCCTAATTCTAACCCTAACCCTAACCATAACCCATACCCTAATCCCAGGGTAGCCTTGAACTGATAATCCTCCTGCATCTCCCCCAAGAGTTGATTTGTACTTTTTTAAGAGCAAAGATTGGATTCATCAACAATGAAAAAGGAAAATATTTTCCCTCATAGAAAACGATGTC
>JAJHUQ010000037.1:4077500-4080000 GCA_035773235.1 Eospalax fontanierii | reverse complement strand
GAAAGAATGAGGTTGGTTATTTATGTAAACACGTGCAATCCTGGCAAGAGCTGCAGGACTGGGAAGCAACCTTTTCATGACTTGACCAGAGGAGGAGCACCTGCTCTGAAGCTATGATAGACAGGCAGAGCTTTGCAAGTTTGTGCTGAGTGCTATTGGTCAGTCTCCTGTCATTGGTGTCTGATGTGGGCAGGAGTGCTGAGGTCACAGAATCTTGGACTAAGATTCTGGAACTCCAAGAGGCAGTGACCTGGCAAAGCATTGTTTAGGGTGTTGCTAGGTGACAAAGCCCTCTCAGATGAGTTGCTGAAACACAGAGGTTTCTTGATGGTAGGCTCTAGTGTTTGGGTGACCAGTTTGGAGAGATTTAGTTGACTTTAGGTCAAAGTTCTAGTGTTTGACAAAAAGAAGCAGCCAGGAGAAAATGGGAGGAGGAGGGGAGAAGGTGCTGTATCCTGCTGGACCTGCCCAGGCCCTGCACATATAGGACCTCTACTACAACGCCTACCTCTACTAACCCTCACCCGAAACCTAACCCTAACCCAAACTCTAACCGTAACCCTAACCCTAACCCTATCCCTAACCCTAACACTAAGCCTAAACCAAATATTAACCCTAAACCTAACCCTAACCCAAACCCTAACCAAAACCTAACCCTAATCCAAAACCTAACCCTAACCCTAACCCTAACCAAACCATAACCGTAACCCTAACCCTAACCCTTACAATAACTCTAACACAAATATTAACCCTAAACCTAACCCTAACACAAAACCTAACCCTAACCCTAACCCTAACCCTAACCTAAACCCAAATCCTAACCCTAACACTAACCCTAACCCATACCCTAACCGTAACCCTAACCCTAACCCTAACCCTAACCCTAACCCAAACACTAACCCTAACCCTAACCCTAACCCTAACCCAAACATTAACCCTAAACCTATCCCTAACCCTAAACCTAACCCTAACCCAAACCCAACCCTATCCCAAACCCAAACACGAACCTAAGCCTAATACTAAACCTAAACCTAACCCTAACCCTAACGGAACCCATAAACAGAACCCTATCCCTAAACACAACCCAACCCAAAACTTAACCCTAAAACTGACACTAACCCTAACCCTAAAACCGAACACTAAACCTGAACATAAACCTAACCCAAACCCTAACCCTAAACCTAACCCTAACCCAAACCCTGACACTAACAGTAACCCTAACCTAAACCTTAACCCATACCCTAACGTAACCCTAAACCTAACAATTACCCAAACCCTAAACCTAACACTAACTCAAACCCTAACCCTAACCCTAAACCACACCCCAACCCAAACCCAAAACCAAACCGTAAACTTCACCCAAACCATGAACCTAATCGTAACCCTAACCCTAACCCAAACCCTGACCATAAACCTAACCCTAACCCTAACCCTAACACAAACCCTAACCCAAATCCTGACCTTAACCCTAACCCTAACCCTAACCGAAACCCTAAACATAACCAGAACACAAACCATAACTCTATCCCTAAACCTAACCCTAACCCTAAACCTAACCCTAAACCAAACGCACACCCTAACCCTAACCATAATCCAAACGCTAACCCTAACCCTAACACTAATCCTAACCCTATCCCTAACCCAAATCCTAACCGTATCGCAAACACTCACCCTAAACCTAACCTAAACCCTAACCCTAACCCTAACACTAACCCTAACCCAAACCAAAACCCTAATCCTAACACTAACCCTAACCCTAACCCTAACACTCAACCTAACCCAAACGGAAACCCTAAACCTAACCCTAACCCTAACTCAAACTCTAACCCTAACCCTAATTCTAATACAAACCCTAACACTAACCCTAATCCTAACCCAACCCTAACCCAAACCATAACCCTAATCCTAATCCTAACCCTAAAACTAAACCTAACCCTAACCCAAACACTAACCCTAACCCAAATCCAAACCCTAACCCTAACCCAAACCCTAACCCTAAACCTAACCCTAACACAAACCCTAACCCTAAACCTAACCCTAACACAAACCCTAACCCTAACCCTAACCCTAACCCAAACCCTAACCCTAATACTAACATTAACCCTAACCCTAACCCTAACCCAAACTCTAACCGTAACCCTAACCCTAACCCTATCCCTAATACTAACACTAACCCTAACACAAATATTAACCCTAAACCTAACCCTAACCCAAACAATAACCAAAACCTAACCCTAAACCATAACCTAACCCTAACCCTAACCCTAACCAAACCATAACCGTAACCCTAACCCTAACCATTACAATAACTCTAACACAAATATTAACCCTAAACCTAACCGTAACACAAACCCTAACCCTAAACCTAACCCTAACCCAAACCCTAACCCTAAACCTAACCCTAACACAAAACCTAACCCTAAACCTAACCCTAACACAAACCCTAACCCTAACCCTAACCCTAACCCAAACCCTAACCCTAATACTAACATTAACCCTA
>JAJHUQ010000037.1:4055000-4070000 GCA_035773235.1 Eospalax fontanierii | reverse complement strand
CCTAACCCTAATCCTAAACCTAACCCTAAACCAAACACACCCTAACCCTAACCCTAATCCAAACGCTAATCCTAAACCTAACCCTAACCCTAACACTAATCCTAACCCTATCCCTAACCCAAATTCTAACCTTATCACAAACACTCACCCTAAACCTAACCTAAACCCTAACCTTAACCCTAACACTAACCCTAACCCAAACCCAAACCCTAATCCTAACACTAACCCTAACCCTAACCCTAACACTCACCCTAACCCAAACGGAAACACTAAACCTAACCCTAACCCTAACTCAAACCCTAACCCTAACCCTAACTCTAATACAAACCCTAACCCTAACCCTAATCCTAACCCCAACCCTAACCCAAACCATAACCCTAATCCTAATCGTAACCCTAAAACTAAACCTAACCTTAACCCAAACACTAACCCTAACCCTAACCCTAAACCTAACCCTAACCCTAATTCTAACCCTAACCCTAACCCTAACCATAACCCATACCCTAATCCCAGGGTAGCCTTGAAATGATAATCCTCCTGCCTCACCCCCAAGAGTTGAGTTGTACTTTTTTAAGAGCAAAGATTGGATTCATCAACAATGAAAAAGGAAAATATTTTCCCTGTTAGAAAACGATGTCCAAAGTAGTTTTCTGATTCAAATGTAGCTTATAGTACTTAAGAATCAAATATCAATAATATGGTAATTTCTAGAAAGAATGAGGTTGGTTATTTACGTAAACACGTGCAATTATGGCAAGAGCTGCAGGACTGGGAAGCAACCTTGGCATGACTTGACCAGAGGAGGAGCACCTGCTCTGAAGCTATGATAGACAGGCAGAGCTTTGCAAGATTGTGCTGAGTGCTATTGGTCAGTCTCCTGTCATTGGTGTCTGATGTGGGCAGGAGTGCTGAGGTCACAGAATCTTGGACTAAGATTCTGGAACTCTAAGAGACAGTGACCTGGCAAAGCATTGTTTAGGGTGTTACTAGGTGACAAAGCCCTCTCAGATGAGTTGCTGAAATACAGAGGTTTCTTGATGGTAGGCTCTAGTGTTTGGGTGACCAGTTTGGAGAGATTTAGTTGACTTTAGGTCAAAGTTCTAGTGTTTGACAAAAAGAAGCAGCCAGGAGAAAATGGGAGGAGGAGGGGAGAAGGTGCTGTGTCCTGCTGGACCTGCCCAGGCCCTGCACATATAGGACCTCTACTACAACGCCTACCTCTACTAACCCTAACCCTAACCCTAACCCTAACCCATACCCTAACCGTAACCCTAAAACTAACCCTAAACCTAAACTTTACCCAAACCCTAACCCTAAACCTAACCCTAACACAAAACCTAACCCTAACCCTAACCCTAACCCTAACCCTAACCCTAACCCTAACCGTAACCCTAAACCAAACACTAAGCCTAACCCTAACCCTAACCCTAATCCTAAACCTAACCCTAACCCAAACCCTAACCCTATCGCAAAACCAAACACTAACCCTACGTCTAATCCTAACCCTGAACCTAACCCTAACCCTAAAGGAACACATAAACATAACCCTATCCCTAAACACAACCCAACCCAAAACTTAACCCTAAACCTGACCCTAACCCTAACCCTAAAACCGAACACTAAACCTGAACATAAACCTAACCCAAACCCTAACCCTAACCCTAACCCTAACCCAAATCCTGACACTAACCGTAACCGTAACCTAAACCTTAACCCTAACCCTAACCCAAACGATAACTCTAACCCTAACCCTAACCCAAACACAAACCCTAACCTAACCCTAACCCTAACAATAACCCAAACCCTAACCCTAATGCTAACTCAAACCCTGACCCTAACCCTAACCCACACCCCAACCCAAACCCAAAACCTTACCGTAACCTTCACCCAAACCATGACCCTAATCGTAACCCTAACCCTAACCCAAACCCTGACCATAACCCTAACCCTATCCCTAACCCTAAAACAAACCCTAACCCTAACCCTAACCTTAACCCTAACCCTAACCCAAACCCTAACACTAACCCTAACCCTAACCCAAACCCTAACTCTAACCCTAACCCTAACCCAAACCCAAACCCTAACCCTAAACCTAACCCTAACCCAAACTCTAACCCTAACCCTAACCCTAACCCAAACCCTATCCCTAACCTTAACCCTAACCCTAACCCTAACCCAAACATTAACCCTAAACCTAACCCTAACCCAAACCCTAACCCTAAACCTAACACTAACCCAAACCCTAACCCTATCCCAAAACCAAACACTAACCCTAAGTCTAATCCTAACCCTAAACCTAACCCTAACCCTAAAGGAACCCATAAACATAACCCTATCCCTAAACACAACCCAACCCAAACCTTAACCCTAAACCTGACCCTAACCCTAAAACCGAACACTATACCTGAACATAAACCTAACCCAAACCCTAACCCTAACCCTAACCCTAACCCAAACCCTGACACTAACCGTAACCGTAACCTAAACCTTAACCCTAACCATAACCCAAACGATAACTCTAACCCTAACCCGAACCCAAACCCAAACCCTAACCCTAACCCTAACCCTAACCCAAACCCTATCCCTAACCCTAACCCTAACCCTAACCCTAATCCTAACGCAAACCAAACCGTAACACTAACCCTAACCCTAACCCTAACCCTAACCCAAACCCTAACCCTAACCCTAACCCTAACCATAAAACTAAAGGTAACCCTAACACAAACGCAAACCCTACCTCTACCCCTAACACTAACCCTAACCCTAAACCTAACTCTAACACAAACCCTAACCCTAACCCAAACCCAAACCCTAATCCAAACACTAACCCTAACGCTAACCCTAACCCTCACCAAAACCCAAACACAATCCTCACCCTAACCCTAACCCTAACTCAAAACCTAACCCTAACCCTAACAATAACCCTATCCCTAACCCAAACCTAAGCCAAACATTAACCGTAAACCTAACCCTAACACAAACTCTAAACCTAAACCTAACCCTAACCCTAACCCAAACCCTAAACCTAACCCAAACCCTAAACCTAACCCTAACCCAAACCCTGACCCTAACCCTAACCCTAACCCACACCCTAACCCTAACCCTAACCCTAACCCTAACCCTAACCCAAACCCTAACACTAACCCTAACCCTAACCCAAACCCTAACTCTAACCCTAACCCTAACCCAAACCCAAACCCTAACCCTAAACCTAACCCTAACCCAAACCCTAACCCTAAACCTAACCCTAACCCAAACCCTATTCCTAACCCTAACCCTAACCCTAACCCTAACCCTAACGCAAACCAAAGCCTAACAGTAACCCTAACCCTAACCCTAACCCTAACCCAAACCCAAACCCTAACCCTAACCCTAACCCTAAACGAAACCCTAACCATAACCAGAACACAAACCATAACTCTATCCCTAAACCTAACCCTAATCCTAAACCTAACCCTAAATCAAACGCACACCCTAACCCTAACCCTAATCCAAACGGTAATCCTAAAACTAACCCTAACCCTAACACTAATCCTAACCCTATCCCTAACCCAAATCCTAACCTTATCACAAACACTCACCCTAAACCTAACCTAAACCCTAACCCTAACCCTAACACTAACCCTAACCCAAACCCAAACTCTAATCCTAACACTAACCCTAACACTAACCCTAACACTCACCCTAACCCAAACGGAAACCCTAAACCTAACCCTAACCCTAACTCAAATCCTAACCCTAACCCTAACTATAATACAAACCCTAACCCTAACCCTAATCCTAACCCCAACCCTAACCCAAACCATAACCCTAACCCTAACCTAACTCACACCCTAACCCTAACCCTAACCCTAATCTAACCCTAACCCTAACTCAAAACATAACCCTAATCCTAATCATATCCCTAACCCTAACCCTAACCCTAACCCTAACCCTAACCCTAACCCTAACCCATACCCTAACCGTAACCCTAAAACTAACCCTAAACCTAACCTTTACCCAAACCCTAACCCTAAACCTAACCCTAACACAAAACCTAACCCTAACCCTAACCCTAACCCTAACCCTAACCCTAACCCTAACCCAAACATTAACCCTAAACCTAACCCTAACCCTAACCCAAACCCTAATCCTAAACCTAACCCTAACCCAAACCCTAACCCTATCCCAAAACCAAACACTAACCCTAAGTCTAATCCTAACCCTAAACCTAACCCTAACCCTAAAGGAACCCATAAACATAACCCTATCCTTAAACACAACCCATCCCAAAATTTAACCCTAAACCTGACCCTAACCCTAACCCTAAAACCGAACACTAAACCTGAACATAAACCTAACCCAAACCCTAACCCTAACCCTAACCCTAACCCAAATCCTGACACTAACCGTAACCGTAACCTAAACCTTAACCCTAACCCTAACCCAAATGATAACTCTAACCCTAACCCTAACCCAAACCCAAACCCTAACCTAACCCTAACCCTAACAATAACCCAAACCCTAACCCTAATGCTAACTCAAACCCTGACCCTAACCCTAACCCACACCCAAACCCAAACCCAAAACCTTACCGTAACCTTCACCCAAACCATGACCCTAATCGTAACCCTAACCCTAACCCAAACCCTAACCATAACCCTAACCCTAACCCTAACCCTAACCCAAACCCTAACCCTAACTCAAACCCTGACCCTAACCCTAACCCACACACAAACCCAAACCCAAAACCTTACCGTAACCTTCACCCAAACCATGACACTAATCGTAACCCTAACCCTAACCCAAACCCTGACCATAACCCTAACCCTATCCCTAACCCTAACCCAAACCCTAACCCTAACCCTAACCCTAACCCTAACCCTAACCCTAACCCAAACCCTAACACTAACCCTAACCCTAACCCAAACCCTAACTCTAACCCTAACCCTAACCCAAACCCAAACCCTAACTCTAAACTTAACCCTAACCCAAACCCTAAACCTAACCCTAACCCTAACCCAAACCCTATCCCTAACCTTAACCCTAACCCTAACCCTAACCCAAACATTAACCCTAAACCTAACCCTAACCCAAACCCTAACCCTAAACCTAACACTAACCCAAACCCTAACCCTATCCCAAAACCAAACACTAACCCTAAGTCTAATCCTAACCCTACACCTAACCCTAACCCTAAAGGAACCCATAAACATAACCCTATTCCTAAACACAACCCAACCCAAACCTTAACAATAAACCTGACCCTAACCCTAAAACCGAACACTATACCTGAACATAAACCTAACCCAAACCCTAACCCTAACCCTAACCCTAACCCAAACCCTGACACTAACCGTAACCGTAACCTAAACCTTAACCCTAACCCTAACCCAAACGATAACTCTAACCCTAACCCTAACCCAAACCCAAACCCTAACCTAACCCTAACCCTTACAATAACCCAAACCCTAACCCTAATGCTAACTCAAACCCTAACCCTAACCCTAACCCACACCCCAACCCAAACCCAAAACCTTACCGTAACCTTCACCCAAACCATGAACCTAATCGTAACCCTAACCCTAACCCAAACCCTGACCATAACCCTAACCCTAACCCTAACCCTAACACAAACCCTAACCCTAACCCTAACCCTAACCCTAACCCAAACCCTAACACTAACCCTAACCCTAACCCAAACCCTAACTCTAACCCTAACCCTAACCCAAACCCAAACCCTAACCCTAAACCTAACCCTAACCCAAACCCTAACCCTAACCCTAACCGAAACCCAAAACCTATCCCTAACCCTAACCCTAACCCTAACCCTAATCCTAACGGAAACCAAACCCTAACACTAACCCTAACCCTAACCCTAACCCTAACCCAAACCCAAACCCTAACCCTAACCCTAACCCTAAACGAAACCCTAAACATAACCAGAACACAAACCATAACTCTATCCCTAAACCTAACCCTAATCCTAAATCTAACCCTAAACCAAACGAACACCCTAACCCTAACCCTAATCCAAACGGTAATCCTAACCCTAACACTAACACTAACACTAATCCTAACCCTATCCCTAACCCAAATCCTAACCTTATCGCAAACACTCACCCTAAACCTAACCTAAACCCTAACCCTAACCCTAACACTAACGCTAACCCAAACCCAAACCCTAATCCTAACACTAACCCTAACACTCACCCTAAACCAAACGGAAACCCTAAACATAACCCTAACCCTAACTCAAACCCTAACCCTAACCCTAACTCTAATACAAACCCTAACCCTCACCCTAATCCTAACCCCAACCCTAACACAAACCATAACCCTAATCCTAATCGTAACCCTAAAACTAAACCTAAACCTAAGCCAAACACTAACCCTAACCCTAACCCTAAACCTAACCCTAACCCTAATTCTAACCCTAACCCTAACCATAACCCATACCCTAATCCCAGGGTAGTCTTGAACTGATAATCTTCCTGCATCTACCCCAAGAGTTCAGTTGTACTTTTTTAAGAGCAAAGATTGGATTCATCAACAATGAAAAAGGAAAATATTTTCCCTCATAGAAAACGATGTCCAAAGTAGTTTTCTGATTCAAATGTAGCTTATAGTACTTAAGAATCCAATATCAATAATATGGTAATTTCTAGAAAGAATGAGGTTGGTTATTTATGTAAACACGTGCAATCCTGGCAAGAGCTGCAGGACTGGGAAGCAACATTTTCATGACTTGACCAGAGGAGGAGCACCTGCTCTGAAGCTATGATAGACAGGCAGAGCTTTGCAAGTTTGTGCTGAGTGCTATTGGTCAGTCTCCTGTCATTGGTGTCTGATGTGGGCAGGAGTGCTGAGGTCACAGAATCTTGGACTAAGATTCTGGAACTCGAAGAGGCAGTGACCTGGCAAAGCATTGTTTAGTGTGTTGCTAGGTGACAAAGCCCTCTCAGATGAGTTGCTGAAACACAGAGGTTTCTTGATGGTAGGCTCTAGTGTTTGGGTGACCAGTTTGGAGAGATTTAGTTGACTTTAGGTCAAAGTTCTAGTGTTTGACAAAAAGAAGCAGCCAGGAGAAAATGGGAGGAGGAGGGGAGAATGTGCTGTGTCCTGCTGGACCTGCCCAGGCCCTGCACATATAGGACCTCTACTACAACGCCTACCTCTACTAACCCTAACCCTAACCCTAACCCTAACCCAAACTCTAACCGTAACTCTAACCCTAACCCTATCCCTAACCCTAACACTAACCCTAACCCAAATATTAACCCTAATCCTAACCCTAACCCAAACCCTAACCAAAGCCTAAACCTAAACCAAAACCTAACCCTAACCCTAACCCTAACCAAACCATAACCGTAACCCTAACCCTAACCCTTACAATAACTCTAACACAAATATTAACCCTAAACCTAACGTTAACACAAACCCTAACCCTAAACCTAACCCTAACACAAAACCTAACCCTAACCCTAACCCTAACCCTAACCTAAACCCAAATCCTAACCCTAACACTAACCCTAACCCATACCCTAACCGTAACCCTAACCCTAACCCTAACCCTAACCCAAACACTAACCCTAACCCTAACCCTAACCCTAACCCAAACATTAACCCTAAACCTAACCCTAACCCTAAACCTAACCCTAACCCTAACCCAACCCTATCCCAAACCCAAACACTAACCTAAGCCTAATCCTAAACCTAAACCTAACCCTAACCCTAACGGAACCCATAAACAGAACCCTATCGCTAAACACAACCCAACCCAAAACTTAACCCTAAACCTGACACTAACCCTAACCCTAAAACCGAACACTAAACCTGAACATACACCTAACCCAAACCCTAACCCTAAACCTAACCCTAACCCAAACCCTGACACTAACAGTAACCCTAACCTAAACCTTAACCCAAACCCTAACGTAACCCTAAACCTAACAATTACCCAAACCCTAAACCTAACACTAACTCAAACCCTAACCCTAACCCTAAACCACACCCAAACCCAAACCCAAAACCAAACCGTAAACTTCACCCAAACCATGAACCTAATCGTAACCCTAACCCTAACCCAAACCCTGACCATAAACCTAACCCTAACCCTAACCCTAACACAAACCCTAACCCAAATCCTGACCATAACCCTAACCCTAACCCTAACCGAAACCCTAACCATAACCAGAACACAAACCATAACTCTATCCCTAAACCTAACCCTAACCCTAAACCTAACCCTAAACCAAACGCACACCCTAACCCTAACCATAATCCAAACGCTAACCCTAACCCTAACACTAATCCTAACCCTATCCCTAACCCAAATCCTAACCGTATCGCAAACACTCACCCTAAACCTAACCTAAACCCTAACCCAAACCCTAACACTAACCCTAACCCAAACCAAAACCCTAATCCTAACACTAACCCTAACCCTAACCCTAACACTCAACCTAACCCAAACGGAAACCCTAAACCTAACCCTAACCCTAACTCAAACTCTAACCCTAACCCTAACTCTAATACAAACCCTAACACTAACCCTAATCCTAACCCAACCCTAACCCAAACCATAACCCTAATCCTAATCCTAACCCTAAAACTAAACCTAACCCTAACCCAAACACTAACCCTAACCCAAATCCAAACCCTAACCCTAACCCAAACCCTAACCCTAAACCTAACCCTAACCCAAACCCTAACCCTAAACCTAACCCTAACAGAAACCCTAACCCTAACCCTAACCCTAACCCAAACCCTAACCCTAATACTAACATTAACCCTAACCCTAACCCTAACCCAAACTCTAACCGTAACCCTAACCCTAACCCTATCCCTAATACTAACACTAACCCTAACCCAAATATTAACCCTAAACCTAACCCTAACCCAAACACTAACCAAAACCTAACCCTAAACCAAAACCTAACCCTAACCCTAACCCTAACCAAACCATAACCGTAACCCTAACCCTAACCATTACAATAACTCTAACACAAATATTAACCCTAAACTTAACCGTAACACAAACCCTAACCCTAAACCTAACCCTAACCCAAACCCTAGCCCTAAACCTAACCCTAACACAAAACCTAACCCTAACCCTAACCCTAACCCTAACCTAAACCCAAATCCTCTCCCTAAACCTAACCCTAACCCATACCCTAACCGTAACCCTAATCCTAACCCTAAACCTAAGCCTAACACAAACCCTAAACCTAAACCTAACCCTAACACAAAACCTAACCCTAACCCTAACCCTAATCCTAACCCTAACCCTAACCCTAACCCAAACACTAACCCTAACCCTAACCCTAACCCAAATATTAACCCTAAACCTAACCCTAACCGAAACCCTAACCCTAAACCTAACCCTAACCCAAACCCTAACCCTATCCCAAAACCAAACACTAACACTAAGTCTAATCCTAACCCTAAACCTAACCCTAACCCTAACGGAAACCATAAACATAACCCTATCCCTAAACACAACCCAGCCAAAACCTTAGCACAAAGCCTGATCCACATCCTAACCCTAAAACCGAACACTAAACCTGAACATAAACCTAACCCAAACTCTAACCCTAACCTTAACCCTAACCCAAACACTGACACTAACAGTAATCCTAACCTAAACCTTAACCCTAAACCTAACCCTAACCCAAAACCTAACCCTAACCCTAACCCTAACCCAAACCCAAACCGTAACCTAACCCTAACCCTAACAATAACCCAAACCCTAACTCTAACGCTAACTCAAACCCTAACCCTAACCCTAACCCACCCCCCAACCCAAACCCAAAACCTAACCGTAATCTTCACCCAAACCATGAACCTAATCGTAACCCTAACCCTAAGCCAAACCCTAACTCTAACCCTAACCCTAAACCAAACCCAAACCCTAACCCTAAACCTAACCCTAACCCAAACACTAACCCTAACCCTAACCCTAAACCTAACCCTAACCCTAATTCTAACCCTAACACTCACCCTAACCCAAACGGAAACCCTAACCCAACCCTAACCCTAACACAAAACCTAACCCTAACCCTAACCCAAACCCTAACACTAACCCTAACCCTGACCATAACCCTAACCCTAACCCTAACCCTAACACAAACCCTAACCCTAACCCTAAACATAACCATAACCCTAACCCTAACCCTAACCTTAACCCAAACGCTAACACAAACCCTAACCCTAACCCAAACTCTAACTCTAAACCTAACCCTAACCCAAACCCAAACCCTAACCCTAAACCTAACCCTAACCCAAAACCTAACCCTAATCCTAACCCTAACCCAAACCCTATCCCTAACCCTAACCCTAACCCTAACCCTAATCCTAACGCAAACCAAACCCTAACAGTAACCCTAACCCTAACCCTAAACCTAACCCTAACCCAAACCCAAACCCTAACCCTAACCCTAACCTTAACCCTAACCCTAACCCTAACCAAAACCCTAACCATAACCAGAACACAAACCATAACTCTATCCCTAAACCTAACCCTAATCCTAAACCTAACCCTAAACCAAACACACCCTAACCCTAACCCTAATCCAAACGCTAATCCCAACCCTAACCCTATCCCTAACACTAATCCTAACCCTATCCCTAACCCAAATTCTAACCTTATCACAAACACTCACCCTAAACCTAACCTAAACCCTAACCTTAACCCTAACCCTAACCCTAACCCAAACCCTAACCCTAACCCTAACCCTAACTCTAACCCTAACCCTAACTCTAATACAAACCCTAACACTAACCCTAATCCTAACCCAACCCTAACCCAAACCATAACCCTAATCCTAATCCTAACCCTAAAACTAAACCTAACCCTAACCCAAACACTAACCCTAACCCAAATCCAAACCCATACCCTAACCCAAACCCTAACCCTAAACCTAACCGTAACCCAAACCCTAAACCTAAACCTAACCCTAACACAAACCCTAACCCTAACCCTAACCCTAACCCAAACCCTAACCCTAATACTAACATTAACCCTAACCCAAACTCTAACCGTAACCCTAACCCTAACCTTATCCCGAATACTAACACTAACCCTAACCCAAATATTGACCCTAAACCTAACCCTAACCCAAACACTAACCAAAACCTCACCCTAAACCAAAACCTAACCCTAACCCTAACCCTAACCAAACCATAACCGTAACCCTAACCCTAACCATTACAATAACTCTAACACAAATATTAACCCTAAACCTAACCGTAACACAAACCCTAACCCTAAACCTAACCCTAACCCAAACCCTAACCCTAAACCTAACCCTAACACAAAACCTGACCCTAACCCTAACCCTAACCCTAACCTAAACCCAAATCCTCTCCCTAAACCTAACCCTAACCCATACCCTAACCTTAACCCTAACCCTAACCCTAAACCTAAGCCTAACACAAACCCTAAACCTAAACCTAACCCTAACACAAAACCTAACCCTAACCCTAACCCTAATCCTAACCCTAACCCTAACCCTAACCCAAACACTAACCCTAACCCTAACCCTAACCCTATCCCTAACCCAAATATTAACCCTAAACCTAACCCTAACCCAAACCCTAACCCTAAACCTAACCCTAACCCAAACCCTAACCCTATCCCAAAACCAAACACTAACACTAAGTCTAATCCTAACCCTAAACCTAACCCTAACCCTAACGGAAACCGTAAACATAACCCTATCCCTAAACACAACACAACCAAAACCTTAACCCTAAACCTGCCCCTAATTCTAACCCTAAAACCGAACACTAAACCTGAAAATAAACGTAACGCAAACTCTAACCCTAACCTTAAACCTACCCCAAACACTGACAATAACAGTAACGCTAACCTAAACCTTAACACTAACCCTAACCCTAACCCAAACCCTAACTCTAACCCTAACCCTAACCCAAACCCAAACCCTAACCTAACCCTAACCCTAACAATAACCCAAACCCTAACTCTAAGGCTAACTCAAACCCTAACCCTAACCCTAACCCACCCACCAACCCAAACCCAAAACCTAATCGAAATCTTCACCCAAACCATGTACCAAATCGTAACCCTAACACTAAGCCAATCCCTAACTCTAACCATAACCCTAAACCAAACCCAAACCCTAACCCAACCCTAACCCTAACACAAATCCTAACCCTAACCCTAACCCTAACCCTAACCCTAACCCTAACCCAAACCCTAACACTAACCCTAACCCTGACCATAACCCTAACCCTAACCCTAACCCTAACACAAACCCTAACCCTAACCCTAACCCTAACCCTAACCCTAACCCTAACCCTAACCTAAACCCAAACGCTAACACAAACCCTAACCCTAACCCAAACTCTAACTCTAAACCTAACCCTAACCCAAACCCAAACCCTAACCCTAAACCTAACCCTAACCCAAAACCTAACCCTAACCCTAACCCAAACCCTATCCCTAACCCTAACCCTAACCCTAACCCTAATCCTAACGCAAACCAAACCCTAACAGTAACCCTAAACCTAACCCTAAACCTAACCCTAACCCAAACCCAAACCCTAAACCTAACCCTAACCCTAACGCAAACCCTAACCATAACCAGAACACAAACCATAACTCTATCCCTAAACCTAACCTTAATCCTAAACCTAACCCTAAACCAAACACACCCTAACCCTAACCCTAATCCAAACGCTAATCCCAACCCTAACCCTATCCTTAACACTAATCCTAACCCTATCCCTAACCCAAATTCTAACTTTATCACAAACACTCACCCTAAACCTAACCTATACCCTAACCTTAACCCTAACCCTAACCCTAACCCAAACCCTAACCCTAACCCTAACCCTAACCCTAACCCAAACCCTATCCCTAACCCTAACCCTAACCCTAACCCTAATCCTAACGCAAAACAAACCCTAACACTAACCATAACCCTAACCCTAACCCTAACCCAAACCCAAAACCTAACCCTAACCCTAACCCTAAACGAAACCCTAACCATAACCAGAACACAAACCATAACTCTATCCCTAAACCTAACCCTAATCCTAAACCTAACCCTAAACCAAACGCACACCCTAACCCTAACCCTAATCCAAACGCTAATCCTAACCCTAACCCTAACCCTAACACTAATCCTAACACTATCCCTAACTCAAATCCTAACCTTATCGCAAACACTCACCCTAAACCTAACATAAACCCTAACCCTAAACCTAACACTAACACTAACCCAAACCCAAACCCTAATCCTAACACTAAACATAACCCTAACCCTAACACTCACCCTAACCCAAACGGAAACCCTAAACCTAACCCTAACCCTAAATCAAACCCTAACCTTAACCCTAACTCTAATGCAAACCCTAACCCTAATCCTAACCCCAACCCTAACCCAAACCATAACCCTAATCCGAATCGTAAACCTAAAACTAAACCTAACCCTAACCCAAACACTAACCCTAACCCTAACCCTAACCCAAACCCTATCCCTAACCCTAACCCTAAGCCTAACCCTAAACTTAACCCTAACCCAAACCCTAACCCTATCCCAAAACCAAACACTAACCCTAAGTCTAATCCTAACCCTCAACCGAACCCTAACCCTAACGGAAGACATAAACATAACCCTATCCCTAAACACAACCGAACCCAAACCTTAACCCTAAACCTGACCCTAACCTTAACCCTAAAACCGAACACTAAACCTGAACATAAACCTAAGCCAAACCCTAACCCTAACCCTAACCCTAACCCAAACAAAAACCCTAACCTAAACCTAACCCTAACAATAACCCAAACCCTAACCCTAACGCTAACTCAAACCCTAAACCTAACCCTAACCCACACCCCAACGCAAACCCAAAACCTTACCGTAAACTTCACCCAAACCATGAACCTAATCGTAACCCTAACCCTAACCCAAACCCTGACACTAACAGTAACCCGAACCTAAACCTTAAACCTAACCCTAACCCAAACCCTAACTCTAACCCTAACCCTAACCCAAACCCAAACCCTAACCTAATCCTAACCCTAACAATAACCCAAACTCTAACCCTAACGCTAACTCAAACCGTAAACCTAACCTTAACCCACACCCCAACACAAAACCCAAAACCTTACCGTAACCTTCACCCAAACCATGAACCTAATCGTAACCCTAACCCTAACCCAAACCCTGACCATAACCCTAACCCAACCCTAACCCTAACACAAAACCTAACCCTAACCCTAACCCTAACCCTAACCCTAACCCTAACCCAAACTCTAACACTAACCCTAACCCTAACCCAATCCCTAACTCTAACCCTAACCCTAACCCAAACCCAAACCCAAACCCTAACCCTAAACCTAACCCTAACCCAAACCCTAACCCTAACCCTAACCCTAACCCAAACCCTATCCCTAACCCTAACCCTAACTCTAACCCTAATCCTAATGCAAACCAAACCCTGAAACTAACCCTAACCCTAACCCTAAACCTAACCCAAACCCAAACCATAACCCTAACCCTAACCCTAACCCTAACCAAAACCCTAACCATAACCAGAACACAAACCATAAATCTATCCCTAAACCTAACCCTAACCCTAACCCTAACCCACATCCCAACCCAAACCCAAAACCTTACCGTAACCTTCACCCAAACCATGAACCTAATCGTAACCCTAACCCTAACCCAAACCCTGAGCATAACCCTAACCCTAACCCTCACCCTAACACAAACCCTAACCCTAACCCTAACCCTAAACCTAACCCAAACGCTAACACAAACCCTAACCCTAACCCAAACTCTAACTCTAACCCTAACCCTAACCCAAACCCAAACCCTAACCCTAAACCTAACCCTAACCCAAAACCTAACCCTAACCCTAACCCAAACCCTATACCTAACCCTAACCCTAAACCTAACCCTAATCCTAACGCAAACCAAACCCTAACAGTAACCCTAACCCTAACCCTAAACCTAACCCTAACCCAAACCCAAACCCTAACCCTAACCC
>JAJHUQ010000037.1:4030000-4050000 GCA_035773235.1 Eospalax fontanierii | reverse complement strand
TCCTGGCAAGAGCTGCAGGACTGGGAAGCAACCTTAGCATGACTTGACCAGAGGAGGAGCACCTGCTCTGAAGCTATGATAGACAGGCAGAGCTTTGCAAGTTTGTGCTGAGTGCTATTGGTCAGTCTCCTGTCATTGGTGTCTGATGTAGGCAGGAGTGCTGAGGTCACAGAATCTTGGACTAAGATTCTGGAACTCCAAGAGGCAGTGACCTTTCAAAGCATTGTTTAGGGTGTTGCTAGGTGACAAAGCCTTCTCAGATGAGTTGCTGAAACACAGAGGTTTCTTTATGGTAGGCTCTAGTGTTTGGGTGACCAGTTTGGAGAGATTTAGTTGACTTTAGGTCAAAGTTCTAGTGTTTGACAAAAAGAAGCAGCCAGGAGAAGATGGGAGGAGGAGGGGAGAAGGTGCTGTGTCCTGCTGGACCTGCCCAGGCCCTGCACATATAGGACCTCTACTACAACGCCTACCTCTACTAACCCTAACCCTAACCCTAACCCTAACCCAAACTCTAACCGTAACCCTAACCCTAACCCTATCCCTAACCCTAACACTAACCCTAACCCAAATATTAACCCTAAACCTAACCCTAACCCAAACCCTAACCAAAACCTAATCCTAAAACAAAACCTAACCCTAACCCTAACCCTAACCAAACCATAACCGTAACCCTAACCCTAACCCTTACAATAACTCTAACACAAATATTAACCCTAAACCTAACTGTAACACAAACCCTAACTCTAAACCTAACCCTAACCCAAACACTAACCTTAAACCTAACCCTAACACAAACGCTAACACTAACCCTAACCCTAACCCAAACCCTAACTCTAACCATACCCTAACCCAAACCCAAACCCTAACCCTAAACCTAACCCTAAACCAAACCCTAACCCTAACCCTAACCCTAACCCAAACCAAATCCCTAACCCTAACCCTAACCCTAACCCTAATCCTAACTCAAACCAAACCCTAAGAGTAACCCTAACCCTAACCCTAAACCTAACCCTAACCCAAACCCAAACCCTAACCCTAACCCTAACCCTAACCCTAACCCAAACCCTAACCATAACCAGAACAAAAACCATAACTGTATCCCTAAACCTAACCCTAATCCTAAACCTAACCCTAAACCAAACACACCCTAACCCTAACCCTAATCCAAACGCTAATCCTAAACCTAACCCTAACCCTAACACTAATCCTAACCCTATCCCTAACCCAAATTCTAACCTTATCACAAACACTCACCCTAAACCTAACCTAAACCCTAACCTTAACCCTAACACTAACCCTAACCCAAACCCAAACCCTAATCCTAACACTAACCCTAACCCTAACCCTAACACTCACCCTAACCCAAACGGAAACACTAAACCTAACCCTAACCCTAACTCAAACCCTAACCCTAACCCTAACTCTAATACAAACCCTAACCCTAACAATAATCCTAACCCCAACCCTAACCCAAACCATAACCCTAATCCTAATCGTAACCCTAAAACTAAACCTAACCCTAACCCAAACACTAACCCTAACCCTAACCCTAAACCTAACCCTAACCCTAATTCTAACCCGTACCCTAACCCTAACAATAACCATAACCCATACCCTAATCCCAGGGTAGCCTTGAACTGATAATCCTCCTGCCTCACCCCCAAGAGTTGAGTTGTACTTTTTTAAAAGCAAAGATTGGATTCATCAACAATGAAAAAGGAAAATATTTTCCCTGTTAGAAAACGATGTCCAAAGTAGTTTTCTGATTCAAATGTAGCTTATAGTACTTAAGAATCAAATATCAATAATATGGTAATTTCTAGAAAGAATGAGGTTGGTTATTTACGTAAACACGTGCAATTATGGCAAGAGCTGCAGGACTGGGAAGCAACCTTGGAATGACTTGACCAGAGGAGGAGCACCTGCTCTGAAGCTATGATAGACAGGCAGAGCTTTGCAAGTTTGTGCTGAGTGCTATTGGTCAGTCTCCTGTCATTGGTGTCTGATGTGGGCAGGAGTGCTGAGGTCACAGAATCTTGGACTAAGATTCTGGAACTCCAAGAGACAGTGACCTGGCAAAGCATTGTTTAGGGTGTTACTAGGTGACAAAGCCCTCTCAGATGAGTTGCTGAAATACAGAGGTTTCTTGATGGTAGGCTCTAGTGTTTGGGTGACCAGTTTGGAGAGATTTAGTTGACTTTAGGTCAAAAATCTAGTGTTTGACAAAAAGAAGTAGCCAGGAGAAGTGGGAGGAGGAGGGGAGAAGGTGGTGTGGCCTGCTGGCCATGCCCAGGCCCTCCACATACAGGACCTCTACTACTAACCCTAATTGCCTACCTCTACTAACCCTAACGCTAACCCTAACCCTAACCCTAACCCTAATCCTAAACCTAACCTAACACTAACCCTATACCAAACCCTAACCCTAAGCCAAACATTAAACCTAAACCTAACCCTAACCCTAACCCTAAGACTAAACCTAACCATAACCCAAACATTATCCCTAAACCTAACCCTAACCCTAGCCCAAACCCTAAATCTAAACGTAACACTAACACAAACCCTAACCCTAACCCTAATCCAAACACTAACCCTAACCCTAACCCTAACCATCACCAAAACCCAAACGCAATCGTCACCCTAACCCTAAACCTAACACAAACCCAAACCCTAACCCTAACTCTAACCCACACCCTAACCCTAATCCTAATCCTAAACCTAACCCTAAGCCAAACCATAACCCTAAACCTAAATGTAAGCCTAACCCTAAACCTAACCCTAACCCAAACCCAAACACTAAACCTAACCCTAATCCTAACCCTAACCCAAACCCTAAACCTAACCCTAACCCTAACCCAAACCCTAACCATAAACCGAATCCAAACTATAACACTATCTCTATACCTAACCCTAACCCTAAACCTAACCCTAACTCAAACGCACACCCTAACCCTAACCCTAACCCTAAACCTAACACAAACCCTAACCCTAACCCTAACCCTAACTCTAACCCAAACCCTAACACAAACCCTAACCCTAACCCAAACCCTAACTCTAAACCTAACCCTAACCCTAAACCTAACCCTAACTCACACGCACACCCTAACCCTAACCCTAACCCTAACCCTAAACCTAACACAAAATCTAACCCTAACCCTAAACCTAACCCAAACCCTAACACTAACCATAACCCTAACCCAAACCCTAACTCTAAACCTAACCCTAACCCAAACCCAAACCCTAACCCTAACCCTAACCCTAACCCTAACCCAAACCCAAACCCTAACACTAACCCTAAACCTAACCCAAAACCTAAACCTAACCCTAACCCAAAACCAAACCCTAATCCTAACCCTAACCCTAACCCTAACCCTAATCCTAACTCAAACCAAACCCTAACACTAACCCTAACCCTAAACCTAACCCTAATCCAAACCCAAACCCTAACCCTAATCCTAACCGTAACCCAAACCCTAACCATAACCAGAACACAAACCATAACGCTATCCCTAAATCTAACCCTAACCCTAAACCTAACCCTAACCCAAACGCACACCCTAACCCTAACCCTAACCCTAACCGTAACCCAAACCCTAACCCTAACCTTAAACTAAACTTAACCCTAACCCAAATGCTAACCCTAACCCTAACCCTAACCCTAACCTAATCCTAAACATAACCTTAACCCAAATCCTAAACTTATCGAAAACCCTCACCCTAAACCTAACCTAAACCCTAACCCTAACCCTAACCCTAACCCTAACCCTAACCCTAACACTAACCCTAACCCAAACCTAAACCCTAACCCTAACACTAACCCTAACCCTAACCCTAACCCTAACACTAACACTAACCCTAACCCAAACCCAAACCATAATCCTAACACTAACCCTAACCCTAACCCTAACACTCACCATAACCCAAACGGAAACCCTAAACCTAACCCTAAACCTAACTCACACCCTAACCCTGACCCTAACCCTAACCCTAACCCTAATCTAACCCTAACCCTAAGCCAAACCATAACCCTAATCCTAATCATATGCCTAACCCTAAACGTAACCCTAACCCAAACACTAACCCTAACCCTAACCCTAAACCTAACCCTAACCCTAATTCTAACCCTAACCCTAACCATAACCATAACCCATACCCTAATCCGAGGGTAGCCTTGAACTGATAATCCTCGTGCCTCACCCTCAAGAGTTGAGTTGTACTTTTTTAAGAGCAAAGATTGGATTCAGCAACAATGAAAAAGGAAAATATTTTCCCTCATTGAAAACGATGTCCAAAGTAGTTTTCTGATTCAAATGTAGCTTATAGTACTTAAGAATCCAATATCAATAATATGGTAATTTCTAGAAAGAATGAGGATGGTTATTTATGTAACCACGTGCAATCCTGGCAAGAGCTGCAGGACTGGGAAGCAACCTTGGCATGACTTGACCAGGGGAGGCACACCTGCTCGGAAGCTATGATAGACAGGCAGAGCTCTGCAAGTGAGTGCTGAGTGCTATTGGTCAGTCTCCTGTCATTGGTGTCTGATGTGGGCAGGAGTGCTGAGGTCACAGAATCTTGAACTAAGATTCTGGAACTCCAAGAGGCAGTGACCAGGCAAACATTGTTTAGGGTGTTGCTAGGTGACAAAGCCCTCTCAGATAAGTTGCTGAAACACAGAGGTTTCTTGGTGGTAGGCTCTTGTGTTTGGGTGACAAGTTTGGAGAGATTCAGTTGACTTTAGGTCAAAAATCTAGTGTTGGACAAAAAGAAGCAGCCAGGAGAAGTGGGAGGAGGAGGGGAGAAGGTGGTGTGGCCTGCTGGCCATGCCCAGGCCCTCCACATACAGGACCTCTACTACTAACCCTAATTGCCTACCTCTACTAACCCTAACGCTAACCCTAACCCTAACCCTAACCCTAATCCTAAACCTAACCTAACACTAACCCTATACCTAACCCTAACCCTAAACCAAACATTAAACCTAAACCTAACCCTAACACTAACCCTAACACTAAACCTAACCATAACCCAATCATTAACCCTAAACCTAACCCTAACGCTAGCCCAAACCCTAACCCTAAACGTAACACTAACACAAACCCTAACCCTAACCCTAAACCAAACCCAAACCCTAACCCTAACCCTAACCCTAACCCAAATATTAACACTAAACCTAACCCTAACCTAAACCCTAACCCTAAACCTAACACTAACCCAAACCCTAACCATAACCATAATCCTAACCCTAACCCAAACCCTAACCCTAACCCTAACCCAAACCCTAACCATAACCATAATACTAACCCTAACCCAAACCCTAACCCTAACCCTAAAGCTAACCCAAACATTAACCCTAAACCTAACCCTAACCCAAACCCTAACCCTAAACCTAACCCTAGCCCAAACCCTAACCCTAATCCTAACCCTAACACAAACCCTAACCCTATCCCAAACCCAAACACTAACCCTAAGCCTAATCCTAACGCTAAACCTAACCCTAACCCTAACGGAACCCATAAACATATCCCTATCCCTAAACACAACCCTAACCCAAACCTTAACCCTAAACCTGACCCTAACCCTAACCCTAAAACCGAATACTAAACCTGAACATAAACCTAAACAAAATCATAACCCTAACACTAACCCTAACCCTAACACTAATCCAAACCCAAACACTAACCCAATACCTAACCCTAAACCAAACCCAAACCCTAACACTGAACTTAACACTAACCCTAACCCTAACGCAAACCCAAACCCTAACCCTAACCCTATCCTTAACAATAACCCAAACCCTAACACTAAATCTAACCCAAAACCTAACCCTAGCCCTATCCCTAAACCAAACACAAACCCTAACCCTAAACTTAACCCTAATCCTAACCCAAACCCAAACCCTAACCCTAACCCTAACCCTAAACCAAAACCTAACCATAACCAGAATCCAAACCATAACACTATCCGTAAACCTAACCCTAACCCTAAACCTAACCCTAACCCCAATGCACACCCTAACCCTAACCCTAACCCTAACCCACCCAAACCCTGACAATAACCCTAACCCTAACCTAAACCCTAACCCAAACCCTAACTCTAACCCTAACCCTAAACCAATCCACAACCATAACCTAACCCTAACCCTAACAGTAACCCAAACCCTAACTCTAACCCTAACTCAAACCCTAACACTAACCCTAACCCTAACCCAAACATTAAACCTAAACCTAACCGTAACCCAAACCCTAACCCTCAACCTAAGCCTAGCCCAAACCCTAACCCTAAACCTAACCCTAACACAAACCCTAACCCTAACCCAAACCCAAATCCTAATCCAAACACTAACCCTAACCCTAACCCTAACCCTAACCAAAACGCAAACGCAATCCTCACCCTAACCCTAAACCTAACCCAAACCCAAACCCTAACCCTAACTCTAACCCAAACCCTAACCCTAATCCTAATCCTAAATCTAACCCTAACCCAAACCATAACCCTAACCCTAAATGTAACCCTAACCCTAAACCTAACCCTAACCCAAACCCAAACACTAAACCTAACCCTAATCCTAACCCTAACCCTAACCCTAAATGTAACCCTAACCCTAAACCTAACCCTAACCCAAACCCAAACACTAAACCTAACCCTAATCCTAACCCTAACCCAAACCCTAAACCTAAACCTAACCCTAACCCAAACCCTAACCATAACCCGAATCCAAACTATAACACTATCTCTATACCTAACCCAAACCCTAACCCTAACCCTAACTCACACGCACACCCTAACCCTAACGCTAACCCTAACCCTTACCCTAACCCTCACCCTAACCCTAACCCTAACCCTAACCCAAACCCAAACACTAAACATAACCCTAATCCTAACCCAAACCCAAACACTAAACCTAACCCTAACCCTAACCCTAAAACCGAACACTAAACCTGAACATAAACCTAACCCTAACACTAACCCTAACCCTAACCCTAAACCCAAACCCTAAACCTAACCCTAACCCTAACCCAAAACCTAACCATAACCAGCATCTAAACTATAACACTAACCCTAAACCTAACCCTAACCCAAACGCACACCCTAACCCTAGTCCTAACCCTAACCCTAACGCTAACACAAACCCTAACCCAAACCCAAACCCTAACACTAACCCTAAACATAACCCAAACCCTAAACCTAACCCTAACCCAAAACCAAACCCTAATCCTAACCCTAACACTAACCCTAACGCTAATCCTAACTCAAACCAAACCCTAACACTAACCCTAACCCTAAACCTAACCCTAATCCAAACACAAACCCTAACCCTAATCCTAACCGAAACCCAAACCCTAACCATAACCAGAACACAAACCATAACTCTATCCCTAAAGCTAACCCTAACCCTAAACCTAACCCTAACCCAAACGCACACCCTAACCCTAACCCTAACCATAACCCTAACCCAAACCCTAACCCTAACCTTAAACAAAACTTAACCCTAACCCAAATGCTAACCCTAACCCTAACCCTAACCTATTCCTAAACCTAACCTTAACCCAAATCCTAAACTTATCGAAAACCCTCACCCTAAACCTAACCTAAACCCTAACCCTAACCCTAACCCTAACCCTAACCCTAACCCAAACCCAAACCCTAATCCTAACACTAACCCTAACCCTAACCATAACACTCACCCTAACCCAAACGGAAACCCTAAACCTAACCCTAAACCTAACTCACACCCTAACCCTAACCCTAACCCTAACCCTAACCCTAATCTAACCCTAATCCTAACCCAAAACATAACCCTAATCCTAATCATATCCCTAACCCTAAACCTAACCCTAACCCAAACACTAACCCTAACCCTAACCCTAAACCTAACCCTAACCCTAAATCTAACCCTAACCCTAACCATAACCATAACCCATACCCTAATCCGAGGGTAGCCTTGAACTGATAATCCTCCTGCCTCAACCCCAAGAGTTGAGTTGTACTTTTTTAAGAGCAAAGATTGGATTCAGCAACAATGAAAAAGGAAAATATTTTCCCTCATTGAAAACGATGTCCAAAGTAGTTTTCTGATTCAAATGTAGCTTATAGTACTTAAGAATCCAATATCAATAATATGGTAATTTCTAGAAAGAATGAGGTTGTTTATTTATGTAACCACGTGCAATCCTGGCAAGAGCTGCAGGACTGGGAAGCAACCTTGGCATGACTTGACCAGGGAAGGCGCACCTGCTCGGAAGCTATGATAGACAGGCAGAGCTCTGCAAGTGAGTGCTGAGTGCTATTGGTCAGTCTCCTGTCATTGGTGTCTGATGTGGGCAGGAGTGCTGAGGTCACAGAATCTTGGACTAAGATTCTGGAACTCCAAGAGGCAGTGACCAGGCAAACATTGTTTAGGGTGTTGCTAGGTGACAAAGCCCTCTCAGATAAGTTGCTGAAACACAGAGGTTTCTTGGTGGTAGGCTCTTGTGTTTGGGTGACAAGTTTGGAGAGATTCAGTTGACTTTAGGTCAAAAATCTAGTGTTTGACAAAAAGAAGCAGCCAGGAGAAGTGGGAGGAGGAGGGGAGAAGGTGGTGTGGCCTGCTGGCCATGCCCAGGCCCTCCACATACAGGACCTCTACTACTAACCCTAATTGCCTACCTCTACTAACCCTAACGCTAACCCTAACCCTAACGCTAACCCTAACCCTAACCCTAACCCTAATCCTAAACCTAACCTAACACTAACCCTATACCTAACCCTAACCCTAACCCAAACATTAAACCTAAATCTAACCCTAACCCTAACCCTAAGACTAAACCTAACCATAACCCAAACATTAAGCCTAAACCTAACCGTAACCCAAACCCTAACCCTAAACCTAAGCCTAGCCCAAACCCTAACCCTAAACCTAAACCTAACACAAACCCTAACCCTAACCCAAACCCAAATCCTAATCCAAACACTAACCCTAACCCTAACCCTAACCCTAACCAAAACGCAAACGCAATCCTCACCCTAACCCTAAACCTAACCCAAACCCAAACCCTAAACCTAACTCTAACCCAAACCCTAACCCTAATCCTAATCCTAAATCTAATCCTAACCCAAACCAGAACCCTAACCCTAAATGTAACCCTAACCCTAAACCTAACCCTAACCCAAACCCAAACACTAAACCTAACCCTAATCCTAACCCTAACCCAAACACTAAACCTAAACCTAACCCTAACCCAAACCCTAACCATAACCCGAATCCAAACTATAACACTATCTCTATACCTAACCCTAACCCTAAACCTAACACTAACTCTCACCCACCCTAACCCTAACCCTAACCCTAACCCTAACCCTAACCCTAACCCTAACCCAAACCCAAACACTAAACATAACCCTAATCCTAACCCAAACCCAAACACTAAACCTAACCCTAACCCTAACCCTAAAACCGAACACTAAACCTGAACATAAACCTAACCCTAACACTAACCCTAACCCTAACCCTAAACCCAAACCCTAAACCTAACCCTAACCCTAACCCAAAACCTAACCATAACCAGCATCTAAACTATAACACTATCCCTAAACCTAACCCTAACCCTAAACCTAACCATAACCCAAACCCACACCCTAACCCTAGTCCTAACCCTAACCATAACGCTAACACAAACCCTAACCCAAACCCAAACCCTAACACTAACCCTAAACCTAACCCAAACCCTAAACCTAACCCTAACCCAAAACCAAACCCTAATCCTAAATCTAACACTAACCTTAACGCTAATCCTAACTCAAACCAAACCCCAACACTAACCCTAACCCTAAACCTAACCCTAATCCAAACACAAACCCTAACCCTAATCCTAACCGAAACCCAAACCCTAACCATAACCAGAACACAAACCATAACTCTATCCCTAAAGCTAACCCTAACCCTAAACCTAACCCTAACCCAAACGCACACCCTAACCCTAACCCTAACCATAACCCTAACCCAAACCCTAACCCTAACCTTAAACTAAACTTAACCCTAACCCAAATGCTAACCCTAACCCTAACCCTAACCTAATCCTAAACCTAACCTTAACCCAAATCCTAAACTTATCGAAAACCCTCACCCTAAACCTAACCTAAACCCTAACCCTAACCCTAACCCTAACCCTAACCCTAACCCTAACCCAAACCCAAACCCTAATCCTAACACTAACCCTAACCCTAACCATAACACTCACCCTAACCCAAACGGAAACCCTAAACCTAACCCTAAACCTAACTCACACCATAACCCTAACCCTAACCCTAACCCTAACCCTAATCTAACCCTAACCCTAACCCAAAACATAACCCTAATCCTAATCATATCCCTAACCCTAAACCTAACCCTAACCCAAACACTAACCCTAACCCTAACCCTAAACCTAACCCTAACCCTAAATCTAACCCTAACCCTAACCATAACCATAACCCATACCCTAATCCGAGGGTAGCCTTGAACTGATAATCCTCCTGCCTCAACCCCAAGAGTTGAGTTGTACTTTTTTAAGAGCAAAGATTGGATTCAGCAACAATAAAAAAGGAAAATATTTTCCCTCATTGAAAACGATGTCCAAAGTAGTTTTCTGATTCAAATGTTGTTTATAGTACTTAAGAATCCAATATCAATAATATGGTAATTTCTAGAAAGAATGAGGTTGTTTATTTATGTAACCACGTGCAATTCTGGCAAGAGCTGCAGGACTGAGAAGCAACCTTGGCATGACTTGACCAGGGGAGGCGCACCTGCTCGGAAGCTATGATAGACAGGCAGAGCTCTGCAAGTGAGTGCTGAGTGCTATTGGTCAGTCTCCTGTCATTGGTGTCTGATGTGGGCAGGAGTGCTGAGGTCACAGAATCTTGAACTAAGATTCTGGAACTCCAAGAGGCAGTGACCAGGCAAACATTGTTTAGGGTGTTGCTAGGTGACAAAGCCCTCTCAGATAAGTTGCTGAAACACAGAGGTTTCTTGGTGGTAGGCTCTTGTGTTTGGGTGACAAGTTTGGAGAGATTCAGTTGACTATAGGTCAAAAATCTAGTGTTTGACAAAAAGAAGCAGCCAGGAGAAGTGGGAGGAGGAGGGGAGAAGGTGGTGTGGCCTGCTGGCCATGCCCAGGCCCTCCACATACAGGACCTCTACTACTAACCCTAATTGCCTACCTCTACTAACCCTAACGCTAACCCTAACCCTAACCCTAACCCTAACCCTAACCCTAACCCTAATCCTAAACCTAACCTAACACTAACCCTATACCTAACCCTAACCCTAACCCAAACATTAAACCTAAATCTAACCCTAACCCTAACCCTAAGACTAAACCTAACCATAACCCAAACATTAACCCTGAACCTAACCCTAACCCTAGCCCAAACCCTAACCCTAAACGTAACATTAACACAAACCCTAACCCTAACCATAATCCAAACACTAACCAAAACACAAACGCAATCCTCACCCTAACCCTAACCCTAACCCAAACCCAAACCCTAACCCTAACTCTATCCCAAAGCCTAACCCTAATCCTAATCCTAAACCAAACCCTAACCCAAACCATAACCCTAAACCTAAATGTAACCCTAACCCTAAACCTAACCCTAACCCAAATCCAAACACTAAACCTAACCCTAATCCTAACCCTAACCCAAACCCTAAACCTAACCCTAACCCTAACCCTAACCCTAACCCTAACCCTAACCCTAACCCTAACCCTAACCCTAACCCAAACCCAAACACTAAACATAACCCTAATCCTAACCCAAACCCAAACACTAAACCTAACCCTAACCCTAACCCTAAAACCGAACACTAAACCTGAACATAAACCTAACCCTAACACTAACCCTAACCCTAACCCTAAACCCAAACCCTAAACCCAACCCTAACCCTAACCCAAAACCTAACCATAACCAGCATCTAAACTATAACACTAACCCTAAACCTAACCCTAACCCAAACGCACACCCTAACCCTAGTCCTAACCCTAACCCTAACGCTAACACAAACCCTAACCCAAACCCAAACCCTAACACTAACCCTAAACATAACCCAAACCCTAAACCTAACCCTAACCCAAAACCAAACCCTAATCCTAACCCTAACACTAACCCTAACGCTAATCCTAACTCAAACCAAACCCTAACACTAACCCTAACCCTAAAACTAACCCTAATCCAAACACAAACCCTAACCCTAATCCTAACCGAAACCCAAACCCTAACCATAACCAGAACACAAACCATAACTCTATCCCTAAAGCTAACCCTAACCCTAAACCTAACCCTAACCCAAACGCACACCCTAACCCTAACCCTAACCATAACCCTAACCCAAACCCTAACCCTAACCTTAAACTAAACTTAACCCTAACCCAAATGCTAACCCTAACCCTAACCCTAACCTATTCCTAAACCTAACCTTAACCCAAATCCTAAACTTATCGAAAACCCTCACCCTAAACCTAACCTAAACCCTAACCCTAACCCTAACCCTAACCCTAACCCTAACCCAAACCCAAACCCTAATCCTAACACTAACCCTAACCCTAACCATAACACTCACCCTAACCCAAACGGAAACCCTAAACCTAACCCTAACCCTAAATCAAACCCTAACCCTAACCCTAACCCTAACCCTAACCCTAATCTAACCCTAACCCTAACCCAAAACATAACCCTAATCCTAATCATATCCCTAACCCTAAACCTAACCCTAACCCAAACACTAACCCTAACCCTAACCCTAAACCTAACCCTAACCCTAAATCTAACCCTAACCCTGACCATAACCATAACCCATACCCTAATCCGAGGGTAGCCTTGAACTGATAATCCTCCTACCTCAACCCCAAGAGTTGAGTTGTACTTTTTTAAGAGCAAAGATTGGATTCAGCAACAATGAAAAAGGAAAATATTTTCCCTCATTGAAAACGATGTCCAAAGTAGTTTTCTGATTCAAATGTAGCTTATAGTACTTAAGAATCCAATATCAATAATATGGTAATTTCTAGAAAGAATGAGGTTGTTTATTTATGTAACCACGTGCAATCCTGGCAAGAGCTGCAGGACTGGGAAGCAACCTTGGCATGACTTGACCAGGGGAGGCGCACCTGCTCGGAAGCTATGATAGACAGGCAGAGCTCTGCAAGTGAGTGCTGAGTGCTATTGGTCAGTCTCCTGTCATTGGTGTCTGATGTGGGCAGGAGTGCTGAGGTCACAGAATCTTGGACTAAGATTCTGGAACTCCAAGAGGCAGTGACCAGGCAAACATTGTTTAGGGTGTTGCTAGGTGACAAAGCCCTCTCAGATAAGTTGCTGAAACACAGAGGTTTCTTGGTGGTAGGCTCTTGTGTTTGGGTGACAAGTTTGGAGAGATTCAGTTGACTTTAGGTCAAAAATCTAGTGTTTGACAAAAAGAAGCAGCCAGGAGAAGTGGGAGGAGGAGGGGAGAAGGTGGTGTGGCCTGCTGGCCATGCCCAGGCCCTCCACATACAGGACCTCTACTACTAACCCTAATTGCCTACCTCTACTAACCCTAACGCTAACCCTAACCCTAACGCTAACCCTAACCCTAACCCTAACCCTAATCCTAAACCTAACCTAACACTAACCCTATACCTAACCCTAACCCTAACCCAAACATTAAACCTAAATCTAACTCTAACCCTAACCCTAAGACTAAACCTAACCATAACCCAAACATTAAGCCTAAACCTAACCGTAACCCAAACCCTAACCCTAAACCTAAGCCTAGCCCAAACCCTAACCCTAAACCTAACCCTAACACAAACCCTAACCCTAACCCAAACCCAAATCCTAATCCAAACACTAACCCTAACCCTAACCCTAACCCTAACCAAAACGCAAACGCAATCCTCACCCTAACCCTAAACCTAACCCAAACCCAAACCCTAACCCTAACTCTAACCCAAACCCTAACCCTAATCCTAATCCTAAATCTAACCCTAACCCAAACCATAACCCTAACCCTAAATGTAACCCTAACCCTAAACCTAACCCTAACCCAAACCCAAACACTAAACCTAACCCTAATCCTAACCCTAACCCAAACCCTAAACCTAAACCTAACCCTAACCCAAACCCTAACCATAACCCGAATCCAAACTATAACACTATCTCTATACCTAACCCTAACCCTAAACCTAACACTAACTCTCACCCACCCTAACCCTAACCCTAACCCTAACCCTAACCCTAACCCTAACCCTAACCCAAACCCAAACACTAAACATAACCCTAATCCTAACCCAAACCCAAACACTAAACCTAACCCTAACCCTAACCCTAAAACCGAACACTAAACCTGAACATAAACCTAACCCTAACACTAACCCTAACCCTAACCCTAAACCCAAACCCTAAACCTAACCCTAACCCTAACCCAAAACCTAACCATAACCAGCATCTAAACTATAACACTATCCCTAAACCTAACCCTAACCCTAAACCTAACCCTAACCCAAACGCACACCCTAACCCTAGTCCTAACCCTAACCATAACGCTAACACAAACCCTAACCCAAACCCAAACCCTAACACTAACCCTAAACCTAACCCAAACACTAAACCTAACCCTAACCCAAAACCAAACCCTAATCCTAAATCTAACACTAACCTTAACGCTAATCCTAACTCAAACCAAACCCTAACCCTAACCGTAACCCTAAACCTAACCCTAATCCAAACACAAACCCTAACCCTAATCCTAACCGAAACCCAAACCCTAACCATAACCAGAACACAAACCATAACTCTATCCCTAAAGCTAACCCTAACCCTAAACCTAACCCTAACCCAAACGCACACCCTAACCCTAACCCTAACCATAACCCTAACCCAAACCCTAACCCTAACCTTAAACTAAACTTAACCCTAACCCAAATGCTAACCCTAACCCTAACCCTAACCTAATCCTAAACCTAACCTTAACCCAAATCCTAAACTTATCGAAAACCCTCACCCTAAACCTAACCTAAACCCTAACCCTAACCCTAACCCTAACCCTAACCCTAACCCAAACCCAAACCCTAATCCTAACACTAACCCTAACCCTAACCATAACACTCACCCTAACCCAAACGGAAACCCTAAACCTAACCCTAAACCTAACTCACACCATAAGCCTAACCCTAACCCTAACCCTACCCCTAATCTAACCCTAACCCTAACCCAAAACATAACCCTAATCCTAATCATATCCCTAACCCTAAACCTAACCCTAACCCAAACACTAACCCTAACCCTAACCCTAAACCTAATCCTAACCCTAAATCTAACCCTAACCCTAACCATAACCATAACCCATACCCTAATCCGAGGGTAGCCTTGAACTGATAATCCTCCTGCCTCAACCCCAAGAGTTGAGTTGTACTTTTTTAAGAGCAAAGATTGGATTCAGCAACAATAAAAAAGGAAAATATTTTCCCTCATTGAAAACGATGTCCAAAGTAGTTTTCTGATTCAAATGTAGCTTATAGTACTTAAGAATCCAATATCAATAATATGGTAATTTCTAGAAAGAATGAGGTTGTTTATTTATGTAACCACGTGCAATCCTGGCAAGAGCTGCAGGACTGGGAAGCAACCTTGGCATGACTTGACCAGGGGAGGCGCACCTGCTCGGAAGCTATGATAGACAGGCAGAGCTCTGCAAGTGAGTGCTGAGTGCTATTGGTCAGTCTCCTGTCATTGGTGTCTGATGTGGGCAGGAGTGCTGAGGTCACAGAATCTTGGACTAAGATTCTGGAACTCCAAGAGGCAGTGACCAGGCAAACATTGTTTAGGGTGTTGCTAGGTGACAAAGCCCTCTCAGATAAGTTGCTGAAACACAGAGGTTTCTTGGTGGTAGGCTCTTGTGTTTGGGTGACAAGTTTGGAGAGATTCAGTTGACTTTAGGTCAAAAATCTAGTGTTTGACAAAAAGAAGCAGCCAGGAGAAGTGGGAGGAGGAGGGGAGAAGGTGGTGTGGCCTGCTGGCCATGCCCAGGCCCTCCACATACAGGCCCTCTACTACTAACCCTAATTGCCTACCTCTACTAACCCTAACGCTAACCCTAACCCTAACCCTAACCCTAACCCTAACCCTAACCCTAACCCTAACCCTAAACCTAACCTAACACTAACCCTATACCTAACCCTAATCCTAACCCAAACATTAAACCTAAACCTAACCCTAACCCTAACCCTAAGACTAAACCTAACCATAACCCAAACATTAACCCTGAACCTAACCCTAACCCTAGCCCAAACCCTAACCCTAAACGTAACATTAACACAAACCCTAACCCTAACCATAATCCAAACACTAACCCTAACCCTAACCCTAACCCTCACCAAAACCCAAACGCAATCCTCACCCTAACCCTAACCCTAACCCAAACCCAAACCCTAACCCTAACTCTATCCCAAAGCCTAACCCTAATCCTAATCCTAAACCAAACCCTAACCCAAACCATAACCTTAAACCTAAATGTAACCCTAACCCTAAACCTAACCCTAACCCAAATCCAAACACTAAACCTAACCCTAATCCTAACCCTAACCCAAACCCTAAACCTAACCCTAACCCTAACACTAACACTAACCCTAACCCTAACCCAAACCCTGACAAAAACCCTAACCCTAACCTAAACCCTAACCCTAACCCTAACCCAAACCCTAACTCTAACCCTAACCCTAAACCAAACCCAAACCCTAACCTAACACTAACCCTAACAGTAACCCAAAACCTAACCATAAACCTAACTCAAACCCTAACTCTAACCCTAACCCATACCCCACCCCAAACCCAAAACCTAACCGTAACCCATACCCAAACCATGAACCTAATCGTAACACTAACCCTAACCCAAACCCTGACCGTAACCCTAACCCTAACCCTAACCCTAACACAAACCCTAACCCTAAACTAACCCTATCCCTAAACCTAACCCTAACCCTAACCCTAACCCAAACAAAAACCCTAATCCTAACCCTAACCCTAACCCTAACCCTAACCCTCACAATAACCCAAATGGAAACCCTAAACCTAACCCTAACCCTAACTCAAACCCTAACCCTAACCCTAACCCTAATTCTAACCCTAACACAAAACCTAACCCTAACCCAAACTCTAACCATAACTGTAACCGTAACCCTAACCCTAACCCTAACCCTAACCCTAACACTAACCCAAACCCTAACCCTAACTCTAACCCTAACCCAATATTAACACTAAACCTAACCCTAACCTAAACCCTAACCCTAAACCTAACACTAACCCAAACCCTAACCATAACCATAATCCTAACCCTAACCCAAACCCTAACCCTAAAGCTAAACCAAACATTAACCCTAAACCTAACCCTAACACAAACCCTAACCCTAATCCTAAACCTAACCTAACACTAACCCTATACCTAACCCTAACCCTAAACCAAACATTAAACCTAAACCTAACCCTAACACTAACCCTAACACTAAACCTAACCATAACCCAAACATTAACCCTAAACCTAACCCTAACCCTAGCTCAAACCCTAACCCTAAACGTAACACTAACACAAACCCTAACCCTAACCCTAAACCAAACCCAAACCCTAACCCTAACCCTAACCCTAACACAAATATTAACACTAAACCTAACCCTAACCTAAACCCTTACCCTAAACCTAACACTAACCCAAACCCTAACCATAACCATAATCCTAACCCTAACCCAAACCCTAACCCTAAAGCTAACCCAAACATTAACCCTAAACCTAACCCTAACCCAAACCCTAACCCTAAACCTAACCCTAGCCCAAACCCTAACCCTAAACCTAACCATAACACAAACCTAACCCTATCCCAAAACCAAACACTAACCCTAAGCCTAATCCTAACCCTAAACCTAACCCTAACCCTAACGGAACCCATAAACATAACCCTATCCGTAAACACAACCCTAACCCAAACCTTAATCCTAAACCTGACCCAAACCCTAACCCTGAAACCGAATACTAAACCTGAACATAAACCTAAACCAAACCATAACCCTAACACTAACCCTAACCCTAACACTAATCCAAACCCAAACACTAACCCTTTACCTAACCCTAAACCAAACGCAAACCCTAACACTGAACTTAACACTAACCCTAACCCTAAGGCAAACCCAAACCCAAACCCTAACGCTATCCTTATCAATAACCCAAACCCTAACACTAAATCTAACCCAAACCCTAACCCTAACCCTAACCCTAAACCAAACACAAACCCTAACCCTAACCTTAACCCTAATCCTAAACCAAACCCAAACCCTAACCCTAACCCTAAACCAAACCCTAACAATAACCAGAATCCAAACCATAACACTATCCCTAAACCTAACCCTAACCCTAAACCAAACCCTAACCCAAATGCACACCCTAACCCTAACCCTAACCCTAACCCACCCAAACCCTGACAAAAACCCTAACCCTAACCTAAACCCTAACCCTAACCCTAACCCAAACCCTAACTCTAACCCTAACCCTAAACCAAACCCAAACCCTAACCTAACCCTAACCCTAACAGTAACCCAAACCCTAACCCTAAACCTAACTCAAACCCTAACGCTAACCCTAACCCATACCCAACCCCAAACCCAAAACCTAACCATAACCCATACCCAAACCATGAACCTAATCGTAACACTAACCCTAACCCAAACCCTGACCGTATCCCTAACCCTAACCCTAACCCTAACACAAACCCTAACCCTAACCTAACCCTAAACCTAAACCTAACCCTAACCCTAACCCTAACCCAAACAAAAACCCTAATCCTAACCCTAACCCTAACCCTAACCCTAACCCTCACAATAACCCAAACGGAAACCCTAAACCTAACCCAAACCCTAACTCAAACCCTAACCCTAACCCTAACCCTAATTCTAACCCTAACACTAAACCTAACCCTAACCCAAACTCTAACCGTAACCGTAACCGTAACCCTAACCCTAACCCTAACCCTAACCCTAAACCTAACACTAACCCAAACCCTAACCATAACCATAATCCTAACCCTAACCCAAACCCTAACCCTAAAGCTAAACCAAACATTAATCCTAAACCTAACCCTAACCCAAACCCTAACCCTAAACCTAACCCTAGCCCAAACCCTAACCCTAAACCTAACCCTAACACAAACCCTAACCCTATCCCAAACCCAAACACTAACCCTAAGCCTAATCCTAACGCTAAACCTAACCCTAACCCTAACGGAACCCATAAACATAACCCTATCCCTAAACACAACCCTAACCCAAACCTTAACCCTAAACCTGACCCTAACCCTAACCCTAAAACCGAATACTAAACCTGAACATAAACCTAAACAAAATCATAACCCTAACACTAACCCTAACCCTAACACTAATCCAAACCCAAACACTAACCCTATACCTAACCCTAAACCAAACCCAAACCCTAACACTGAACTTAACACTAACCCTAACCCTATCGCAAACCCAAACCCTAACCCTAACCCTATCCTTAACAATAACCCAAACCCTAACACTAAATCTAACCCAAAACCTAACCCTAGCCCTAACCCTAAACCAAACACAAACCCTAACCCTAACCTTAACCCTAATCCTAACCCAAACCCAAACCCTAACCCTAACCCTAACCCTAAACCAAACCCTAACCATAACCAGAATCCAAACCATAACACTATCCCTAAACCTAACCCTAACCCTAAACCTAACCCTAACCCCAATGCACACCCTAACCCTAACCCTAACCCTAACCCACCCAAACCCTGACAATAACACTAACCCTAACCTAATCCCTAACCCAAACCCTAACTCTAACCCTAACCCTAAACCAATCCACAACCATAACCTAACCCTAACCCTAACAGTAACCCAAACCCTAACTCTAACCCTAACTCAAACCCTAACCTTAACCCTAACCCTAACCCAAACATTAAGCCTAAACCTAACCGTAACCCAAACCCTAA
>JAJHUQ010000037.1:4015000-4025000 GCA_035773235.1 Eospalax fontanierii | reverse complement strand
CTAAACCTAACCAAACCCTAAGACTAAACCTAACCATAACCCAAACATTAACCCTAAACCTAACCCTAACCCTAGCCCAAACCCTAACCCTAAACGTAACACTAACACAAACCCTAACCCTAACCCTAATCCAAACACTAACCCTAACCCTAACCCTAACCCTCACCAAAACCCAAACGCAATCCTCACCCTAAACCTAACCCTAACCCAAACCCTAACCCTAATCCTAATCCTAAACCTAACCCTAACCCAAACCATAACCCTAAACCTAAATGTAACCCTAATCCTAAACCTAACCCTAACCCAAACCCAAACACTAAACCTAACCCTAATCCTAACCCTAATCCAAACCCTAAACCTAACCCTAACCCTAACCCAAACCCTAACCATAACCCGAATCCAAACTATAACACTATCTCTATCCTAACCCTAACCCTAAACCTAACCCTAACTCACACGCACACCCTAACCCTAACCCTAACCCTAACCCAAACCCTAACACTAACCCTAACCCTAACCCAAACCCTAACTCTAAACCTAACCTTAACCCTAAACCTAACCCTAACTCACACGCACACCCTAACCCTAACCCTTACCCTAACCCTAAACCTAACACAAAAACTAACCCTAACCCTAACCCTAACCCTAAACCTAACCCAAACCCTAACACTAACCATAACCCTAACCCAAACCCTAACTCTAAACCTAACCCTAACCCAAACCCAAACCCTAACCCTAACCCTAACCCTAACCCTAACCCAAACCCAAACCCTAACACTAACCCTAAACCTAACCCAAACCCTAAACCTAACCCTAACCCTAACCCAAACCCTAAACCTAACTCACACCCTAACCCTAACCCTAACCCTAACCCTAACCCTAACCCTAATCTAACCCTAACCCTAACCCAAAACATAACCCTAATCCTAATCATATCCCTAACCCTAAACCTTACCCTAACCCAAACACTAACCCTAACCCTAACCCTAACCTAACCCTAACCCTAAATCTAAACCTAACCCTAACCATAACCATAACCCATACCCTAATCCGAGGGTAGCCTTGAACTGATAATCCTCCTGCCTCAACCCCAAGAGTTGAGTTGTACTTTTTTAAGAGCAAAGATTGGATTCAGCAACAATGAAAAAGGAAAATATTTTCCCTCATTGAAAACGATGTCCAAAGTAATTTTCTGATTCAAATGTAGCTTATAGTACTTAAGAATCCAATATCAATAATATGGTAATTTCTAGAAAGAATGAGGTTGGTTATTTATGTAACCACGTGCAATCCTGGCAAGAGCTGCAGGACTGGGAAGCAACCTTGGCATGACTTGACCAGGGGAGGCGCACCTGCTCGGAAGCTATGATAGACAGGCAGAGCTCTGCAAGTGAGTGCTGAGTGCTATTGGTCAGTCTCCTGTCATTGGTGTCTGATGTGGGCAGGAGTGCTGAGGTCACAGAATCCTGGACTAAGATTCTGGAACTCCAAGAGGCAGTGACCAGGCAAACATTGTTTAGGGTGTTGCTAGGTGACAAAGCCCTCTCAGATAAGTTGCTGAAACACAGAGGTTTCTTGGTGGTAGGCTCTTGTGTTTGGGTGACAAGTTTGGAGAGATTCAGTTGACTTTAGGTCAAAAATCTAGTGTTTGACAAAAAGAAGCAGCCAGGAGAAGTGGGAGGAGGAGGGGAGAAGGTGGTGTGGCCTGCTGGCCATGCCCAGGCCCTCCACATACAGGACCTCTACTACTAACCCTAATTGCCTACCTCTACTAACCCTAACGCTAACCCTAACCCTAACCCTAACCCTAACCCTAACCCTAATCCTAAACCTAACCTAACACTAACCCTATACCTACCCCTAACCCTAACGCAAACATTAAACCTAAATCTAACCCTAACCCTAACCCTAAGACTAAACCTAACCATAACCCAAACATTACCCCTAAACCTAACCCTAACCCTAGCCCAAACCCTAACCCTAAACGTAACACTAACACAAACCCTAACCCTAACCATAATCCAAACACTAACCCTAACCCTAACCATAACCCTCACCAAAACCCATACGCAATCCTCACCCTAACCCTAACCCTAACCCAAACCCAAACCCTAACCCTAACTCTATCCCAAAGCCTAACCCTAATCCTAATCCTAAACCAAACCCTAACCCAAACCATAACCCTAAACCTAAATGTAAACCTAACCCTAAACCTAACCCTAACCCAAATCCAAACACTAAACCTAACCATAATCCTAACCCTAACCCAAACCCTAAACCTAACCCTAACCCTAACCCTAACCCTAACCCTAACCCTAACCCTAACCCAAACCCTGACAAAAACCCTAACCCTAACCTAAACCCTAACCCTAACCCAAACCCTAACTCTAACCCTAACCCTAAACCAAACCCAAACCCTAACCTAACACTAACCCTAACAGTAACCCAAAACCTAACCCTAAACCTAACTCAAACCCTAACCCTAACCCTAACCCATACCCCACCCCAAACCCAAAACCTAACCGTAACCCATACCCAAACCATGAACCTAATCGTAACACTAACCCTAACCCAAACCCTGACCGTAACACTAACCCTAACCCTAACCCTAACACAAACCCTAACCCTAACCTAACCCTAACCCTAAACCTAACCCTAACCCTAACCCTAACCCAAAAAAAACCCTAATCCTAACCCTAACCCTAACCCTAACCCTAACCCTCACAATAACCCAAACGGAAACCCTAAACCTAACCCTAACCCTAACTCAAACCCTAACCCTAACCCTAACCCTAATTCTAACACTAACACTAAACCTAACCCTAACCCAAACTCTAACCATAACCGTAACCGTAACCCTAACCCTAACCCTAACCCTAACCCTAACACTAACCCAAACCCTAACCCTAACTCTAACCCTAACCCAAATATTAACACTAAACCTAACCCTAACATAAACCCTAACCCTAAACCTAACACTAACCCAAAACCTAACCATAACCATAATCCTAACCCTAACCCAAACCCTAATCCTAAAGCTAAACCAAACATTAACCCTAAACCTAACCCTAACCCAAACCCTAACCCTAAACCTAACCCTAGCCCAAACCCTAACACTAAACCTAACCCTAACACAAACCCTAACCCTATCCCAAACCCAAACACTAACCCTAAGCCTAATCCTAACGCTAAACCTAACCCTAACCCTAACGGAACCCATAAACATAACCCTATCCCTAAACACAACCCTAACCCAAACCTTAACCCTAAACCTGACCCTAACCCTAACCCTAAAACCGAATACTAAACCTGAACATAAACCTAAACCAAATCATAACCCTAACACTCACCCTAACCTAACACTAATCCAAACCCAAACACTAAGCCTATACCTAACCCTAAACCAAACCCAAACCATAACACTGAACTTAACACTAACCCTAACCCTAACGCAAACCCAAACCCTAACCCTAACCATATCCTTAACAATAACCCAAACCCTAACATTAAATCTAACCCAAACCCTAACCCTAGCCCTAACCCTAAACCAAACACAAACCCTAACCCTAACCCTAACCTTAACCCTAATCCTAACCCAAACCCAAACCCTAACCCTAACCCTAACCCTAAGCCAAACCATAACCATAACCAGAATCCAAACCATAACACTATCCCTAAACCTAACCCTAACCCTAAACCTAACCCTAACCCAAATGCACACCCTAACCCTAACCCTAACCCTAACCCACCCAAACCCTGACAATAACCCTAACCCTAACCTAAACCCTAACCCAAACCCTAACTCTAACCCTAACCCTAAACCAATCCCGAACCCTAACCTAACCCTAACCCTAACAGTAACCCAAACCCTAACCCTAACCCTAACTCAAACCCTAACCCTAACCCTAACCCATACCCCAACCCAAATCCAAAACCTAACCGTAACCCTCACCCAAACCATGAACCTAATCGTAACACTAACCCTAACCCAAACCCTGACCGTAACCCTAACCCTAACCCTAACGCAAACCCAAACCCTAACCCTAAACCTAACTCTAACCCTAACCCAAACCCTATCCCTAACCCTAAATCTAAACCCTAACCCTAACCCTAACCCTAACCCTAATCCTAAACCTAACCTAACACTAACCCTATACCTAACCCTAACCCTAACCGAAACATTAAACCTAAACCTAAACCTAACCAAACCCTAAGACTAAACCTAACCATAACCCAAACATTAACCCTAAACCTAACCCTAACCCTAGCCCAAACCCTAACCCTAAACGTAACACTAACACAAACCCTAACCCTAACCCTAATCCAAACACTAACCCTAACCCTAACCCTAACCCTCACCAAAACCCAAACGCAATCCTCACCCTAAACCTAACCCTAACCCAAACCCTAACCCTAATCCTAATCCTAAACCTAACCCTAACCCAAACCATAACCTTAAACCTAAATGTAACCCTAATCCTAAACCTAACCCTAACCCAAACCCAAACACTAAACCTAACCCTAATCCTAACCCTAATCCAAACCCTAAACCTAACCCTAACCCTAACCCAAACCCTAACCATAACCCGAATCCAAACTATAACACTATCTCTATCCTAACCCTAACCCTAAACCTAACCCTAACTCACACGCACACCCTAACCCTAACCCTAACCCTAACCCAAACCCTAACACTAACCCTAACCCTAACCCAAACCCTAACTCTAAACCTAACCTTAACCCTAAACCTAACCCTAACTCACACGCACACCCTAACCCTAACCCTTACCCTAACCCTAAACCTAACACAAAAACTAACCCTAACCCTAACCCTAACCCTAAACCTAACCCAAACCCTAACACTAACCATAACCCTAACCCAAACCCTAACTCTAAACCTAACCCTAACCCAAACCCAAACCCTAACCCTAACCCTAACCCTAACCCTAACCCAAACCCAAACCGTAACACTAACCCTAAACCTAACCCAAACCCTAAACCTAACCCTAACCCTAACCCAAACCCTAAACCTAACCCTAACCCTAACCCAAAACCTAACCATAACCCGAATCCAAACTATAACACTATCTCTATACCTAACCCTAACCCTAAACCTAACCCAAACTCACACGAACACCCTAACCCTAACCCTAACCCTAACCCAAACCCTAACACTAACCCTAACCCTAACCCAAACCCTAACTCTAAACCTAACCTTAACCCTAAACCTAACCCTAACTCACACGCACACCCTAACCCTAACCCTAACCCTAACCCTAAACCTAACACAAAACCTAACCCTAACCCTAACCCTAAACCTAACCCAAACCCTAACACTAACCATAACCCTAACCCAAACCCTAACCCTAACCCAAACCCAAATCCTAATCCAAACACTAACCCTAACCCTAACCCTAACCCTAACCAAAACGCAAACGCAATCCTCACCCTAACCCTAACCCTAACGCAAACCCAAACCCTAACCCTAACTCTAACCCAAACCCTAACCCTAATCCTAATCCTAAACCTAACCCTAACCCAAACCATAACCCTAACCCTAAATGTAACCCTAACCCTAAACCTAACCCTAACCCAAACCCAAACACTAAACCTAACCCTAATCCTAACCCTAACCCAAACGCTAAACCTAAACCTAACCCTAACCCACACCCTAACCATAACCCGAATCCAAACTATAACACTATCTCTATACCTAACCCTAACCCTAAACTTAACCCTAACTCTCACGCACACCCTAACCCTACCCCTAACCCTAACCCTAAACCTAACACAAAACCTAACCCTAACCCTAACCCTAACCCTAAACCTAACCCAAACCCTAACACTAACCATAACCCTAACCCAAACCCTAACTCTAAACCTAACCCTAACCCAAACCCAAACCCTAACCCTAACACTAACCCTAACCCTAACCCTAACCCTAACCCACACCCAAACACTAAACATAACCCTAATCCTAACCCAAACCCAAACACTAAACCTAACCCTAACCCTAACCCTAAAACCGAACACTAAACCTGAACATAAACCTAACACTAACACTAACCCTAACCCTAACCCTAAACCCAAACCCTAAACCTAACCCTAACCCTAACCAAAAACCTAACCATAACCAGCATCTAAACTATAACACTATCCCTAAACCTAACCCTAACCCTAAACCTAACCCTAACCCAAACGCACACCCTAACCCTAACCCTAACCCTAACCCTAACGCTAACACAAACCCTAACCCAAACCCAAACCCTAACACTAACCCTAAGCCTAACCCAAACCCTAAACCTAACCCTAACCCAAAACCAAACCCTAATCCTAACCCTAACCCTAACCCTAACCCTAATCCTAACCCCAACCAAACCCTGACACTAACCCTACCCCTAAACGTAACCCTAATCCAAACACAACCCCTAACCCTAATCCTAACCGAAACCAGAACCCTGACCATAACCAGAACACAAACCATAACTCTATCTCTAAAGCTAAGCCTAACCCTAAACCTAACCCTAACCCAAACGCACACCCTAACCCTAACCCTAACCATAACCCTAACCCAAACCCTAACCTAACCTTAAACTAAACTTAACCCTAACCCAAATGCTAACCCTAACCCTAACCCTAACCTAATCCTAAACCTAACCTTAACCCAAATCCTAAACTTATCGAAAACCCTCACCCTAAACCTAACCTAAACCCTAACCCTAACCCTAACCCTAACAATAACACTAACCCTAACCCAAACCCAAACCCTAATCCTAACACTAACCCTAACCCTAAACATAACACTCACCCTAACCCAAACAGAAACCCTAAACCTAACCCTAAACCTAACTCACACCCTAACCCTAACCCTAACCCTAACCCTAACCCTAACCCTAATCTAACCCTAACCCTAACCCAAAACATAACCCTAATCCTAATCATATCCCTAACCCTAAACCTAACCCTAACCCAAACACTAACCCTAACCCTAACCCTAACCTAACCCTAACCCTAAATCTAACCCTAACCCTAACCATAACCATAACCCATACCCTAATCCGAGGGTAGCCTTGAACTGATAATCCTCCTGCCTCAACCCCAAGAGTTGAGTTGTACTTTTTTAAGAGCAAAGATTGGATTCAGCAACAATGAAAAAGGAAAATATTTTCCCTCATTGAAAACGATGTCCAAAGTAGTTTTCTGATTCAAATGTAGCTTATAGTACTTAAGAATCCAATATCAATAATATGGTAATTTCTAGAAAGAATGAGGTTGGTTATTTATGTAACCACGTGCAATCCTGGCAAGAGCTGCAGGACTGGGAAGCAACCTTGGCATGACTTGACCAGGGGAGGCGCACCTGCTCAGAAGCTATGATAGACAGGCAGAGCTCTGCAAGTGAGTGCTGAGTGCTATTGGTCAGTCTCCTGTCATTGGTGTCTGATGTGGGCAGGAGTGCTGAGGTCACAGAATCCTGGACTAAGATTCTGGAACTCCAAGAGGCAGTGACCAGGCAAACATTGTTTAGGGTGTTGCTAGGTGACAAAGCCCTCTCAGATAAGTTGCTGAAACACAGAGGTTTCTTGGTGGTAGGCTCTTGTGTTTGGGTGACAAGTTTGGAGAGATTCAGTTGACTTTAGGTCAAAAATCTAGTGTTTGACAAAAAGAAGCAGCCAGGAGAAGTGGGAGGAGGAGGGGAGAAGGTGGTGTGGCCTGCTGGCCATGCCCAGGCCCTCCACATACAGGACCTCTACTACTAACCCTAATTGCCTACCTCTACTAACCCTAACGCTAACCCTAACCCTAACCCTAACCCTAACCCTAACCCTAACCCTAATCCTAAACCTAACCTAACACTAACCCTATACCTAACCCTAACCCTAACGCAAACATTAAACCTAAATCTAACCCTAACCCTAACCCTAAGACTAAACCTAACCATAACCCAAACATTAACCCTAAACCTAACCCTAACCCTAGCCCAAACCCTAACCCTAAACGTAACACTAACACAAACCCTAACCCTAACCATAATCCAAACACTAACCCTAACCCTAACCCTAACCCTCACCAAAACCCAAACGCAATCCTCACCCTAACCCTAACCCTAACCCAAACCCAAACCCTAACCCTAACTCTATCCCAAAGCTTAACCCTAATCCTAATCCTAAACCAAACCCTAACCCAAACCATAACCCTAAACCTAAATGTAACCCTAACCCTAAACCTAACCCTAACCCAAATCCAAACACTAAACCTAACCATAATCCTAACCCTAACCCAAACCCTAAACCTAACCCTAACCCTAACCCTAACCCTAACCCTAACCCAAACCCTGACAAATCCCTAACCCTAAACTAAACCCTAACCCTAACCCAAACCCTAACCCTAACCATATCCTTAACAATAACCTAAACCCTAACATTAAATCTAACCCAAACCCTAACCCTAGCCCTAACCCTAAACCAAACACAAACCCTAACCCTAACCCTAACCTTAACCCTAATCCTAACCCAAACCCAAACCCTAAACCTAACCCTAACCCTAAGCCAAACCCTAACCATAACCAGAATCCAAACCATAACACTATCCATAAACCTAACCCTAACCCTAAACCTAACCCTAACGCAAATGCACACCCTAACCCTAACCCTAACCCTAACCCACCCAAACCCTGACAATAACCCTAACCCTAACCTAAACCCTAACCCAAACCCTAACTCTAACCCTAACCCTAAACCAATCCCGAACCCTAACCTAACCCTAACCCTAACAGTAACCCAAACCCTAACCCTAACCCTAACTAAAACCCTAACCCTAACCCTAACCCATACCCCAACCCAAATCCAAAACCTAACCGTAACCCTCACCCAAACCATGAACCTAATCGTAACACTAACCCTAACCCAAACCCTGACCGTAACCCTAACCCTAACCCTAACCCTAACCCAAACCCTAACCCTAAACCTAACTCTAACCCTAACCCAAATCCTATCCCTAACCCTAAATCTAAACCCTAACCCTAACCCTAACCCTAATCCTAAACCTAACCTAACACTAACCCTATACCTAACCCTAACCCTAACCGAAACATTAAACCTAAACCTAAACCTAACCCTAAACCTAAGACTAAACCTAACCATAACCCAAACATTAACCCTAAACCTAACCCTAACCCTAGCCCAAACCCTAACCCTAAACGTAACACTAACACAAACCCTAACCCTAACCCTAATCCAAACACTAACCCTAACCCTAACCCTAACCCTCACCAAAACCCAAACGCAATCCTCACCCTAAACCTAACCCTAACCCAAACCCTAACCCTAATCCTAATCCTAAACCTAACCGTAACCCAAACCATAACCCTAAACCTAAATGTAACCCTAATCCTAAACCTAACCCTAACCCAAACCCAAACACTAAACCTAACCCTAATCCTAACCCTAATCCAAACCCTAAACCTAACCCTAACCCTAACCCAAACCCTAACCATAACCCGAATCCAAACTATAACACTATCTCTATCCTAACCCTAACCCTAAACCTAACCCTAACTCACACGCACACCCTAACCCTAACCCTAACCCTAACCCAAACCCTAACACTAACCCTAACCCTAACCCAAACCCTAACTCTAAACCTAACCTTAACCCTAAACCTAACCCTAACTCACACGCACACCCTAACCCTAACCCTAACCCTAACCCTAAACCTAACACAAAACCTAACCCTAACCCTAACCCTAACCCTAAACCTAACCCAAACCCTAACACTAACCATAACCCTAAACCAAACCCTAACTCTAAACCTAACCCTAACCCAAACCCAAACCCTAACCCTAACCCTAACCCTAACCCAAACCCAAACCCTAACACTAACCCTAAACCTAACCCAAACCCTAAACCTAACCCTAACCCTAACCCAAACCCTAAACCTAACCCTAACCCTAACCCAAAACCTAACCATAACCCGAATCCAAACTATAACACTATCTCTA
>JAJHUQ010000037.1:3995000-4002500 GCA_035773235.1 Eospalax fontanierii | reverse complement strand
TATTAACACTAAACCTAACCCTAACCTAAACCCTAACCCTAAACCTAACACTAACCCAAACCCTAACCATAACCATAATCCTAACCCTAACCCATACCCTAAACCTAACCCTAAAGCTAACCCAAACATTAACCCTAAACCTAACCCTAACCCAAACCCTAACCCTAAACCTAAACCTAGCCCAAACCCTAACCCTAAACCTAACCATAACACAAACCCTAACCCTATCCCAAAACCAAACACTAACCCTAAGCCTAATCCTAACCCTAAACCTAACCCTAACCCTAAGGGAACCCATAAACATAACCCTATCCCTAAACACAACCCTAACCCAAACCTTAACCCTAAACCTGACCCTAACCCTAACCCTGAAACCGAATACTAAACCTGAACATAAACCTAAACCAAACCATAACCCTAACACTAACCCTAACCCTAACCCTAAACCTAACCCTAACCCTAATTCTAACCCTAACCCTAACCATAACCATAACCCATACCCTAATCCGAGGGTAGCCTTGAACTGATAATCCTCCTTCCTCACCCCCAAGAGTTGAGTTGTACTTTTTTAAGAGCAAAGATTGGATTCAGCAACAATGAAAAAGGAAAATATTTTCCCTCATTGAAAACGATGTCCAAAGTAGTTTTCTGATTCAAATGTAGCTTATAGTACTTAAGAATCCAATATCAATAATATGGTAATTTCTAGAAAGAATGAGGTTGGTTATTTATGTAACCACGTGCAATCCTGGCAAGAGCTGCAGGACTGGGAAGCAACCTTGGCATGACTTGACCAGGGGAGGCGCACCTGCTCGGAAGCTATGATAGACAGGCAGAGCTCTGCAAGTAAGTGATGAGTGCTATTGGTCAGTCTCCTGTCATTGGTGTCTGATGTGGGCAGGAGTGCTGAGGTCACAGAATCTTGGACTAAGATTCTGGAACTCCAAGAGGCAGTGACCAGGCAAACATTGTTTAGGGTGTAGCTAGGTGACAAAGCCCTCTCAGATAAGTTGCTGAAACACAGAGGTTTCTTGGTGGTAGGCTCTTGTGTTTGGGTGACAAGTTTGGAGAGATTTAGTTGACTTTAGGTCAAAAATCTAGTGTTTGACAAAAAGAAGCAGCCAGGAGAAGTGGGAGGAGGAGGGGAGAAGGTGGTGTGGCCTGCTGGCCATGCCCAGACCCTACACATACAGGACCTCTACTACTAACCCTAATTGCCTACCTCGACTAAACCTAACGCTAACCCTAACCCTAACCCTAACCCTAATCCTAAACCTAACCTAACACTAACCCTATACCTAACCCTAACCCTAAACCAAACATTAACCCTAACCCTAACCCTAACCCTAACCCTAACCCTAAACCTAACACAAAACCTAACCCTAACCCTAACCCTAACCCTAACTCTAAACCTAACCCTAACCCAAACCCAAACCCTAACCCTAACCCTAACCCTAATCCTAAACCTAACCTAACCCTAACCCTATACCTAACCCTAACCCTAAACCAAACGTTAAACCTAAACCTAAAGCTAACCCTAACCCTAAGACTAAACCTAACCATAACCCAAACATTAACCCTAAACCTAATCCTAACCCTAGCCCAAACCCTAACCCTAAACGTAACACTAACACAAACCCTAACCCTAACCCTAATCCAAACACTAACCCTAACCCTAACCCTAACCCTCACCAAAACCCAAACGCAATCCTCACCCTAACCCAAACCCTAACCCAAACCCTAAACCTAAACCTAATCCTAAACCTAACCCTAACCCAAACCATAACCCTAAACCTAAATGTAACCCTAACCCTAAACCTAACCCTAACCCAAACCCAAACACTAAACCTAACACTAATCCTAAACCTAACCCAAACCCTAAACCTAACCCTAACCCTAAACCTAACGCTAACTCACACGCACACCCTAACCCTAACCCTAACCCTAACCCAAACCCTAACACTAACCCTAACCCTAACCCAAACCCTAACTCTAAACCTAACCTTAACCCTAAACCTAACCCAAACTCACACGCACACCCTAACCCTAACCCTAAACCTAACCCTAAACCTAACACAAAACCAAACCCTAACCCTAACCCTAAACCTAAACCTAACCCAAAATCTAACACTAACCATAACCCTAACCCAAACCCTAACTCTAAACCTAACCCTAACCCAAACCCAAACACTAACCCTAACCCTAACCCTAACCCTAACCCTAACCCTATCCCTAACCCAAACCAAAACCCTAACACTAACCCTAAACCTAACCCAAACCCTAATCCTAACCCTAACCCTATCCCTAACCCTAATCCTAACTCAAACCAAACCCTAACACTAACCCTAACCCTAAACCTAACCCTAATCCAAACCCAAACCCTAACCCTAATCCTAACCTTAACCCAAACCGTAACCATAACCAGAACACAAACCATAACTCTATCCCTAAATCTAAGCCTAACCCTAACCCTAACCCTAACCCAAACCCTAACCCTAACCTTAAAGTAAACTTAACCCTAACCCAAATGCTAACCCTAACCCTAACCCTAACCCTAACCTAATCCTAAACCTAACCTTAACCCAAATCCTAAACTTATCGCTAACCCTCACCCTAAACCTAACCTAAACCCTAACCCTAACCCTAACCCTAACCCTAACCCTAACACTAACCCTAACCCAAACTCAAACCCTAATCCTAACACTAACCCTAACCCTAACCCTAACACTCACCCTAACCCAAACGGAAACACTAAACCTAACCCTAAACCTAACTCACACCCTAACCCTAACCCTAACCCTAACCCTAATCTAACCCTAACCCTAACCCAAACCATAACCCTAATCCTAATCATATCCCTAACCCTAAACCTAACCCTAACCCAAACACTAACCCTAACCCTAACCCTAAACCTAACCCTAACCCTAATTCTAACCCTAACCCTAACCATAACCATAACCCATACCCTAATCCGAGGGTAGCCTTGAACTGATAATTCTCCTTCCTCACCCCCAAGAGTTGAGTTGTACTTTTTTAAGAGCAAAGATTGGATTCAGCAACAATGAAAAAGGAAAATATTTTCCCTCATTGAAAACGATGTCCAAAGTAGTTTTCTGATTCAAATGTAGCTTATAGTACTTAAGAATCCAATATCAATAATATGGTAATTTCTAGAAAGAATAAGGTTGGTTATTTATGTAACCACGTGCAATCCTGGCAAGAGCTGCAGGACTGGGAAGCAACCTTGGCATGACTTGACCAGGGGAGGCGCACCTGCTCGGAAGCTATGATAGACAGGCAGAGCTCTGCAAGTAAGTGATGAGTGCTATTGGTCAGTCTCCTGTCATTGGTGTCTGATGTGGGCAGGAGTGCTGAGGTCACAGAATCTTGGACTAAGATTCTGGAACTCCAAGAGGCAGTGACCAGGCAAACATTGTTTAGGGTGTAGCTAGGTGACAAAGCCCTCTCAGATAAGTTGCTGAAACACAGAGGTTTCTTGGTGGTAGGCTCTTGTGTTTGGGTGACAAGTTTGGAGAGATTTAGTTGACTTTAGGTCAAAAATCTAGTGTTTGACAAAAAGAAGCAGCCAGGAGAAGTGGGAGGAGGAGGGGAGAAGGTGGTGTGGCCTGCTGGCCATGCCCAGACCCTACACATACAGGACCTCTACTACTAACCCTAATTGCCTACCTCTACTAAACCTAACGCTAACCCTAACCCTAACCCTAACCCTAATCCTAAACCTAACCTAACACTAACCCTAACCCTAACTCTAAACCTAACCCTAACCCAAACCCAAACCCAAACCCTAACCCTAACCCTAACCCTAATCCTAAACCTAACCTAACACTAACCCTATACCTAACCCTAACCCTAACCCAAACATTAAACCTAAACCTAAACCTAACCCTAACCCTAAGACTAAACCTAACCATAACCCAAACATTAACCCTAAACCTAACCCTAACCCTAGCCCAAACCCTAACCCTAAACGTAACACTAACACAAACCCTAACCCTAACCCTAAACCAAACACTAACCCTAACCCTAACCCTAACCCTCAGCAAAACCCAAACGCACTCCTCACCCTAACCCTAACCCTAACCCAAACCCTAACCCTAAACCTAATCCTAAACCTAACCCTAACCCAAACCATAACCCTAAACCTAAATGTAACCCTAACCCTAAACCTAACCCTAACCCAAACCCAAACACTAAACCTAATACTAATCCTAAACCTAACCCAAACCCTAAACCTAACCCTAACCCTAAACCTAACGCTAACTCACACGCACACCCTAACCCTAACCCTAACCCTAACCCAAACCCTAACACTAACCCTAACCCTAACCCAAACCCTAACTCTAAACCTAACCTTAACCCTAAACCTAACCCAAACTCACACGCACACCCTAACCCTAACCCTAACCCTAACCCTAAACCTAACACAAAACCTAACCCTAACCCTAACCCTAAACCTAAACCTAACCCAAACCCTAACACTAACCATAACCCTAACCCAAACCCTAACTCTAAACCTAACCCTAACCCAAACCCAAACACTAACCGGAACCCTAACCCTAACCCTAACCCTAACCCTATCCCTAACCCAAACCCAAACCCTAACACTAACCCTAAACCTAACCCAAACCCTAAACCTAACCCTAACCCAAAACCAAACCCTAATCCTAACCCTAACCCTATCCCTAACCCTAATCCTAACTCAAACCAAACCCTAACACTAACCCTAACCCTAAACCTAACCCTAATCCAAACCCAAACCCTAACCCTAATCCTAACCTTAACCCAAACCCTAACCATAACCAGAACACAAACCATAACTCTATCCCTAAATCTAACCCTAACCCTAACCCTAACCCTAACCCAAACCCTAACCCTAACCTTAAACTAAACTTAACCCTAACCCAAATGCTAACCCTAACCCTAACCCTAACACTAACCTAATCCTAAACCTAACCTTAACCCAAATCCTAAACTTATCGAAAATCCTCACCCTAAACCTAACCTAAACCCTAACCCTAACCCTAAACCTAACCCTAACCCTAACACTAACCCTAACCCAAACCCAAACCCTAATCCTAACACTAACCCTAACCCTAACACTCACCCTAACCCAAACGGAAACCCTAAACCTAACCCTAAACCTAACTCACACCCTAACCCTAACCCTAACCCTAACCCTAATCTAACCCTAACCCTAACACAAACCATAACCCTAATCCTAATCATATCCCTAACCCTAAACCTAACCCTAACCCAAACACTAACCCTAACCCTAACCCTAAACCTAACCCTAACCCTAATTCTAACCCTAACCCTAACCATAACCATAACCCATACCCTAATCCGAGGGTAGCCTTGAACTGATAATCCTCCTTCCTCACCCCCAAGAGTTGAGTTGTACTTTTTTAAGAGCAAAGATTGGATTCAGCAACAATGAAAAAGGAAAATATTTTCCCTCATTGAAAACGATGTCCAAAGTAGTTTTCTGATTCAAATGTAGCTTATAGTACTTAAGAATCCAATATCAATAATATGGTAATTTCTAGAAAGAATGAGGTTGGTTATTTATGTAACCACGTGCAATCCTGGCAAGAGCTGCAGGACTGGGAAGCAACCTTGGCATGACTTGACCAGGGGAGGCGCACCTGCTCGGAAGCTATGATAGACAGGCAGAGCTCTGCAAGTGAGTGCTGAGTGCTATTGGTCAGTCTCCTGTCATTGGTGTCTGATGTGGGCAGGAGTGCTGAGGTCACAGAATCTTGGACTAAGATTCTGGAACTCCAAGAGGCAGTGACCAGGCAAACATTGTTTAGGGTGTAGCTAGGTGACAAAGCCCTCTGAGATAAGTTGTTGAAACACAGAGGTTTCTTGGTGGTAGGCTCTTGTGTTTGGGTGACAAGTTTGGAGCGATTTAGTTGACTTTAGGTCAAAAATCTAGTGTTTGACAAAAAGAAGCAACCAGGAGAAGTGGGAGGAGGAGGGGAGAAGGTGGTGTGGCCTGCTGGCAATGCCCAGGCCCTACACATACAGGAACTCTACTACTAACCCTAATTGCCTACCTCTACTAACTCTAACGCTAACCCTAACCCTAACCCTAACCCTAATCCTAAACCTAACCTAACACTAACCCTATACCTAACCCTAACCCTAAACCAAACATTAAACCTAAACCTAACCCTAACACTAACCCTAACACTAAACCTAACCTTAACCCAAACATTAACCCTAAACCTAACCCTAACCCTAGCCCAAACCCTAACCCTAAACGTAACACTAACACAAACCCTAATCCTAAACCTAACCCAAACCCAAACCCTAACCCTAACCCTAACCCTAACCCAAATATTAACACTAAACCTAACCCTAACCTAAACCCTAACCCTAAACCTAACACTAACCCAAACCCTAACCATAACCATAATACTAACCCTAACCCAAACCCTAACCCTAACCCTAAAGCTAACCCAAACATTAACCCTAAACCTAACCCTAACCCAAACCCTAACCCTAAACCTAACCCTAGCCCAAACCCTAACCCTAAACCTAACCATAACACAAACCCTAACCCTATCCCAAAACCAAACACTAACCCTAAGCCTAATCCTAACCCTAAACCTAACCCTAACCCTAACGGAACCCATAAACATAAACCTATCCCTAAACACAACCCTAACCCAAACCTTAACCCTAAACCTGACCCTAACCCTAACCCTGAAACCGAATACTAAACCTGAACATAAACCTAAACCAAACCATAATCCTAACACTAACAATAACCCTAACCCTAAACCTAACCCTAACCCTAATTCTAACCCTAACCCTAACCATAACCATAACCCATACCCTAATCCGAGGGTAGCCTTGAACTGATCATCCTCCTGCCTCACCCCCAAGAGTTGAGTTGTACTTTTTTAAGAGCAAAGATTGGATTCAGCAACAATGAAAAAGGAAAAATTTTCCCTCATTGAAAACGATGTCCAAAGTAGTTTTCTGATTCAAATGTAGCTTATAGTACTTAAGAATCCAATATCAATAATATGGTAATTTCTAGAAAGAATGAGGTTGGTTAATTATGTAAACATGTGCAATCCTGGCAAGAGCTGCAGGACTGGGAAGCAACCTTAGCATGACTTGACCAGAGGAGTAGCACCTGCTCTGAAGCTATGATAGACAGGCAGAGCTTTGCAAGTTTGTGCTGAGTGCTATTGGTCAGTCTCCTGTCATTGGTGTCTGATGTGGGCAGGAGTGCTGAGGTCACAGAATCTTGAACTAAGATTCTGGAACTCCAAGAGGCAGTGACCTGGCAAAGCATTGTTTAGGGTGTTGCTAGGTGACAAAGCCTTCTCAGATGAGTTGCTGAAACACAGAGGTTTCTTGGTGGTAGGCTCTTGTGTTTGGGTGACAAGTTTGGAGAGATTCAGTTGACTTTAGGTCAAAAATCTAGTGTTTGACAAAAAGAAGCAGCCAGGAGAAGTGGGA
>JAJHUQ010000037.1:3982500-3990000 GCA_035773235.1 Eospalax fontanierii | reverse complement strand
TAAACCTAACCCAAACTCTAAACCTAACCCTAACCCAAAACCAAACCCTAATCCTAACCCTAACCCTATCCCTAACCCTAATCCTAACTCAAACCAAACCCTAACACTAACCCTAACCCTAAACCTAACCCTAATCCAAAGCCAAACCCTAACCCTAAACCTAACCGTAACCCAAACCCTAACCATAACCAGAACACAAACCATAACTCTATCCCTAAATCTAACCATAACCCTAAACCTAACCCTAACCCAAACGCACACCCTAACCCTAACCCTAACCCTAACCCTAACCCAAACCCTAACCCTAACCTTAAACTAAATTTAACCCTAACCCAAATGCTAACCCTAACCCTAACCTTAACCCTAACCTAATCCTAAACCTAACCTTAACCCAAATGTTAAACTTATCGAAAACCCTCACCCTAAACCTAACCTAAACCCTAACCCTAACCCTAACCCTAACCCTAACCCTAACCCTAACCCTAACCGAAACCCAAACCCTAATCCTAACACTAACCCTAACCCTAACCCTAACACTCACCCTAACCCAAACGGAAACCCTAAACCTAACCCTAAACCTAACTCACACCCTAACCCTAACCCTAATCCTAATCTAACCCTAACCCTAACCAAACCATAACCCTAATCCTAATCATATCCCTAACCCTAAACCTAACCCTAACCCAAACACTAACCCTAACCCTAACCCTAAACCTAAACCTAACCCTAATTCTAACCTTAACCCTAACCATAACCATAACACATACCCTAATCCGTGGGTAGCCTTGAACTGATAATCCTCCTGCCTCACCCCCAAGAGTTGAGTTGTACTTTTTTAAGAGCAAAGATTGGATTCAGCAACAATGAAAAAGGAAAAAATTTTCCCTCATTGAAAACGATGTCCAAAGTAGTTTTCTGATTCAAATGTAGCTTATAGTACTTAAGAATCCAATATCAATAATATGGTAATTTCTAGAAAGAATGAGGTTGGTTATTTATGTAACCACGTGCAATCCTGGCAAGAGCTGCAGGACTGGGAAGCAACCTTGGCATGACTTGACCAGTGGAGGCGCACCTGCTCGGAAGCTATGATAGACAGGCAGAGCTATGCAAGTGAGTGCTGAGTGCTATTGGTCAGTCTCCTGTCATTGGTGTCTGATGTGGGCAGGAGTGCTGAGGTCACAGAATCTTGGACTAAGATTCTGGAACTCCAAGAGGCAGTGACCAGGCAAACATTGTTTAGGGTGTAGCTAGGTGACAAAGCCCTCTCAGATAAGTTGCTGAAACACAGAGGTTTCTTGGTGGTAGGCTCTTGTGTTTGGGTGACAAGTTTGGAGAGATGTAGTTGACTTTAGGTCAAAAATCTAGTGTTTGACAAAAAGAAGCAGCCAGGAGAAGTGGGAGGAGGAGGGGAGAAGGTGGTGTGGCCTGCTGGCCATGCCCTGGCCCTACACATACAGGACTTCTACTAGTAACCCTAATTGCCTACCTCTACTAACTCTAAGGCTAATCCTAACCCTAACCCTAACCCTAATCCTAAACCTAACCTAACACTAACCCTATACCTAACCCTAACCCTAACCCAAACATTAAACCTAAACCTAACCCTAACCCTAACCCTAAGACTAAACCTAACCATAACCCAAACATTAACCCTAAACCTAACCCTAACCCTAGCCCAAACCCTAACCCTAACCCTAACCCTAACCCAAATATTAACACTAAACCTAACCCTAACCTAAACCCTAACCCTAAACCGAACACTAACCCAAACCCTAACCATAACCATAATCCTAACCCTAACTCAAACCCTAACCCTAAAGCTAACCCAAACATTAACCCTAAACCTAACCCTAACCCAAACCCTAACCCTAAACCTAACCCTAGCCCAAACCCAAACCCTAAACCTAACCATAACACAAACCCTAACCGTATCCCAAAACCAAACACTAACCCTAAGCCTAATCCTAACCCTAAACCTAACCCTAAACCTAACGGAACCCATAAACATAGCCCTATCCCTAAACACAACCCTAACCCAAACCTTAACCCTAAACCTGACCCTAACCCTAACCCTGAAACCAAATACTAAACCTGAACATAAACCTAAACCAAACCATAACCCTAACACTAACCCTAACCCTAACCCTAAACCTAACCCTAACCCTAATTCTAACCCTAACCCTAACCATAACCATAACCTATACCCTAATCCGAGGGTAGCCTTGAACTGATAATCCTCCTGCCTCACGCCCAAGAGTTGAGTTGTACTATTTTAAGAGCAAAGATTGGATTCAGCAACAATGAAAAAGGAAAAATTTTCCCTCATTGAAAACGATGTCCAAAGTAGTTTTCTGATTCAAATGTAGCTTATAGTACTTAAGAATCCAATATCAATAATATGGTAATTTGTAGAAAGAATGGGGTTGGTTATTTAGGTAACCACGTGCAATCCTGGCAAGAGCTGCAGGACTGGGAAGCAACATTGGCATGACTTGACCAGGGGAGGCGCACCTGCTCGGAAGCTATGATAGACAGGCAGAGCTCTGCAAGTGAGTGCTGAGTGCTATTGGTCAGTCTCCTGTCATTGGTGTCTGATGTGGGCAGGAGTGCTGAGGTCACAGAATCTTGGACTAAGATTCTGAAACTCCAAGAGGCAGTGACCAGGCAAACATTGTTTAGGGTGTTGCTAGGTGACAAAGCCCTCTCAGATAAGTTGCTGAAACACAGAGGTTTCTTGGTGGTAGGCTCTTGTGTTTGGGTGACAAGTTTGGAGAGATTTAGTTGACTTTAGGTCAAAAATCTAGTGTTTGACAAAAAGAAGCAGCCAGGAGAAGTGGGAGGAGGAGGGGAGAAGGTGGTGTGGCCTGCTGGCCATGCCCAGGCCCTCCACATACAGGACCTCTACTACTAACCCTAATTGCCTACCTCTACTAACCCTAACGCTAACCCTAACCCTAACCCTAACCCTAATCCTAAACCTAACCTAACACTAACCCTATACCTAACCCTAACCCTAAACCAAACATTAAACCTAAACCTAACCCTAACTCTAACCCTAACACTAAACCTAACCATAACCCAAACATTAACCCTAAACCTAACCCTAACCCTAGCCCAAACCCTAACCCTAAACGTAACACTAACACAAACCCTAACCCTAACCCTAAACCAAACCCAAACACTAACCCTAACCCTAACCCTAACCCAAATATTAACACTAAACCTAACCCTAACCTAAACCCTAAACCTAAACCTAACACTAACACAAACCCTAAACATAACCATAATCCTAACCCTAACACAAACCCTAACCCTAAAGCTAACCCAAACATTAACACTAAACCTAACCCTAACCCAAACCCTAACCCTAACCCTAACCCTAAACCTAACACAAAACCTAACCCTAATGCTAACCCTAACCCTAACCCTAACCCTAACCCTAACCCACCCAAACCGTGACAATAACCCTAACCCTAACCTAAACCCTAACCCAAACCCTGACACTAACAGTAACCCTAACCTAAACCCTAACCCTAAACCTAACCCTAAGCCAAACCCTAAACCTAAACCTAACCCTAGACCAAACCCTAATCAAAAACCTAACCATAACACAAACCTAACCCTATCCCAAAACCAAACACTAACCCTAAGCCTAATCCTAACCCTAAACCTAACCCTAACCCTAACGGAACCCATAAACATAACCCTATCCCTAAACACAACCCTAACCCAAAACTTAATCCTAAACCTGACCCTAACCCTAACCCTGAAACCGAATACTAAACCTGAACATAAACCTAAACCAAACCATAACCCTAACACTAACCCTAACCCTAACACTAAACCAAAACCCAAACACTAACCCTATACCTAACCCTAAACCAAACGCAAAAACTTACACTGAACTTAACACTAACCCTAAACCTAAGGCAAACCCAAACCCTAACCCTAACGCTATCCTTATCAATAACCCAAACCCTAACACTAAATCTAACCCAAACCCTAACCCTAACCCTAACCCTAAACCAAACACAAACCCTAACCCTAAGCTTAACCCTAATCCTAACCCAAAACCAAACCCTAACCCTAACCCTAAACCAAACCCTAACCATAACCAGAATCCAAACCATAACACTATCCCTAAACCTAACCCTAACCCTAAACCTAACCCTAACCCAAATGCACACCCTAACCCTAACCCTAACCCTAACCCACCCAAACCCTGACAAAAACCCTAACCCTAACCTAAACCCTAACCCTAACCCTAACCCAAACCCTAACTCTAACCCTAACCCTAAACCAAACCCAAACCCTAACCTAACCGTAACCCTAACAGTAACCCAAACCCTAACCCTAAACCTAACTCAAACCCTAACCCTAACCCTAATCCATACCCCACCCCAAACCCAAAACCTAACCGTAACCCATACCCAAACCATGAACCTAATCGTAACACTAACCCTAACCCAAACCCTGACCGTAACCCTAACCCTAACCCTAACCCTAACACAAACCCTAACCCTAACCTAACCCTAACCCTAAACCTAAACCTAACCCTAACCCTAACCCAAACAAAAACCCTAATCCTAACCCTAACCCTAACCCTAACCCTAACCCTCACAATAACCCAAACGGAAACCCTAAACCTAACCCTATCCCTAACTCAAACTCTAACCATAAGCCTAACCCTAATTCTAACCCTAACACTAAACCTAACCCTAACCCAAACTCTAACCGTAACCGTAACCGTAACCCTAACCCTAACCCTAACCCTAACCCTAACACTAACCCAAACACTAACCCTAACCCTAACCCTAACCCTAACCCAAATATTAACACTAAACCTAACCCTAACCTAAACCCTAACCCTAAACCTAACACTAACCAAAACCCTAACCATAACCATAAACCTAACCCTAAAGCTAAACCAAACATTAACCCTAAACCTAACCCTAACCCAAACCCTAACCTAAAACCTAACCCTAGCCAAAAACCTAACCATAAACCTAACCCTAACACAAACCTTAACCCTATCCCAAACCCAAACACTAACCCTAAGCCTAATCCTAACGCTAAACCTAACCCTAACCCTAACGGAACCCATAAACATAACCCCATCCCTAAACACAACCCTAAGCCAAACCTTAACTCTAAACCTGACCCTAACCCTAACCCTAAAACCGAATACTAAACCTGAACATAAACCTAAACCAAATCATAACCCTAACCCTAACACTAATCCAAACCCAAACACTAACCCTATACCTAACCCTAAACCAAACCCAAACCCTAACACTGAACTTAACACTAACCCTAAACCTAACGCAAACCCAAACCCTAACCCTACCCCTATCCTTAACAATAACCCAAACCCTAACACTAAATCTAACCCAAACCCTAACCCTAGCCCTAACCCTAAACCAAACACAAACCCTAACCCTAACCTTAACCCTAATCCTAACCCAACCCAAACCCTAACCCTAAACCAAACCCTAACCATACCCAGAATCCAAACCATAACACTATCCCTAAACCTAACCCTAGCCCTAAACCTAACCCTAACCCCAATGCACACCCTAACCCTAACCCTAACCCTAACCCACCCAAACCCTGACAATAACCCTAACCCTAACCTAAACCCTAACCCAAACCCTAACTCTAACCCTAACCCTAAACCAATCCCGAACCATAACCTAACCCTAACCCTAACAGTAACCCAAACCCTAACCCTAACCCTAACTCAAACCCTAACCCTAAGCCTAATCCATACCCCAAACCAAACCCAAAACCTAACCGTAACCCTCACCCAAACCATGAACCTAATCGTAACACTAACCCTAACCCAAACCCTGACCGTAACCCTAACCCTAACCCTAACCCTAACCCTAACCCAAACCCTAACCCTAAACCTAACACTCACCCTACCCCAAACCCTAACCCTAACCTTAACTCTAACCCTAACTCAAACATTAAGCCTAAACCTAACCGTACCCCAAACCCTAACCCTAAACCTAACCCTAGCCCAAACCCTAACCCTAAACCTAACCCTAACACAAACCCTAACCCTAACCCAAACCCAAATCCTAATCCAAACACTAACCCTAACCCTAAACCTAACCCTAATCCAAACCCAAACCCTAACCCTAATCCTAACCGAAACCCAAACCCTAACCATAACCAGAACACAAACCATAACTCTATCCCTAAATCTAACCCTAACCCTAAACCTAACCCTAACCCAAACGCACACCCTAACCCTAACCCTAACCCTAACCCTAACCCAAACCCTAACCCTAACCTTAAACTAAACTTAACCCTAACCCAAATGCTCACCCTAACCCTCACCCTAACCCTAACCTAATCCTAAACCTAACCTTAACCCAAATCCTAAACTTATCGAAAACCCTCACCCTAAACCTAACCTAAACCCTAACCCTAACCCTAACCCTAACCCTAACACTAACCCTAACTCAAACCCAAACCCTAATCCTAACACTAACCCTATCCCTAACCATAACACTCACCCTAACCCAAACGGAAACCCTAAACCTAACCTTAAACCTAACTCACACCCTAACCCTAACCCTAACCCTAACCCTAATGTAACCCTAACCCTAACCCAAACCATAACCCTAATCCTAATCATATCCCTAACGCTAAACCTAACCCTAACCCAAACACTAACCCTAACCCTAATCCTAAACCTAACCCTAACCCTAATTCTAACCCTAACCCTAACCATAACCATAACCCATACCCTAATCCGAGGGTAGCCTTGAACTGATAATCCTCCTGCCTCACCCCCAAGAGTTGAGTTGTACTTTTTTAAGAGCAAAGATTGGATTCAGCAACAATGAAAAAGGAAAATATTTTCCCTCATTGAAAACGATGTCCAAAGTAGTTTTCTGATTCAAATGTAGCTTATAGTACTTAAGAATCCAATATCAATAATATGGTAATTTCTAGAAAGAATGAGGTTGGTTATTTATGTAACCACGTGCAATCCTGGCAAGAGCTGCAGGACTGGGAAGCAACCTTGCCATGACTTGACCAGGGGAGGCGCACCTGCTCGGAAGCTATGATAGACAGGCAGAGCTCTGCAAGTGAGTGCTGAGTGCTATTGGTCAGTCTCCTGTCATTGGTGTCTGATGTGGGCAGGAGTGCTGAGGTCACAGAATCTTGGACTAAGATTCTGGAACTCCAAGAGGCAGTGACCAGGCAAACATTGTTTAGGGTGTTGCTAGGTGACAAAGCCCTCTCAGATAAGTTGCTGAAACACAGAGGTTTCTTGGTGGTAGGCTCTTGTGTTTGGGTGACAAGTTTGGAGAGATTCAGTTGACTTTAGGTCAAAAATCTAGTGTTTGACAAAAAGAAGCAGCCAGGAGAAGTGGGAGGAGGAGGGCAGAAGGTGGTGTGGCCTGCTGGCCATGCCCAGGCCCTCCACATACAGGACCTCTACTACTAACCCTAATTGCCTACCTCTACTACCCCTAACGC
>JAJHUQ010000037.1:3977500-3980000 GCA_035773235.1 Eospalax fontanierii | reverse complement strand
AAACCCTAACCCTAACCTAAACCATAACCCTAACCCTAACCCAAACCCTAACTCTAACCCTAACCCTAAACCAAACCCAAACCCTAACCTAACCGTAACCCTAACAGTAACCCAAACCCTAACCCTAAACCTAACTCAAACCCTAACCCTAACCCTAATCCATACCCCACCCCAAACCCAAAATCTAACCGTAACCCATACCCAAACCATGAACCTAATCGTAACACTAACCCTAACCCAAACCCTGACCGTAACCCTAACCCTAACCCTAACCCTAACACAAACCCTAACCCTAACCTAACCCTAACCCTAAACCTAAACCTAACCCTAACCCTAACCCAAACAAAAACCCTAATCCTAACCCTAACCCTAACCCTAACCCTAACCCTCACAATAACCCAAACGGAAACCCTAAACCTAACCCTATCCCTAACTCAAACTCTAACCATAAGCCTAACCCTAATTCTAACCCTAACACTAAACCTAACCCTAACCCAAACTCTAACCGTAACCGTAACCGTAACCCTAACCCTAACCCTAACCCTAACCCTAACACTAACCCAAACACTAACCCTAACCCTAACCCTAACCCTAACCCAAATATTAACACTAAACCTAACCCTAACCTAAACCCTAACCCTAAACCTAACACTAACCAAAACCCTAACCATAACCATAAACCTAACCCTAAAGCTAAACCAAACATTAACCCTAAACCTAACCCTAACCCAAACCCTAACCTAAAACCTAACCCTAGCCAAAAACCTAACCATAAACCTAACCCTAACACAAACCTTAACCCTATCCCAAACCCAAACACTAACCCTAAGCCTAAACCTAACGCTAAACCTAACCCTAACCCTAACGGAACCCATAAACATAACCCTATCCCTAAACACAACCCTAAGCCAAACCTTAACTCTAAACCTGACCCTAACCCTAACCCTAAAACCGAATACTAAACCTGAACATAAACCTAAACCAAATCATAACCCTAACCCTAACACTAATCCAAACCCAAACACTAACCCTATACCTAACCCTAAACCAAACCCAAACCCTAACACTGAACTTAACACTAACCCTAAACCTAACGCAAACCCAAACCCTAACCCTACCCCTATCCTTAACAATAACCCAAACCCTAACACTAAATCTAACCCAAACCCTAACCCTAGCCCTAACCCTAAACCAAACACAAACCCTAACCCTAACCTTAACCCTAATCCTAACCCAACCCAAACCCTAACCCTAACCCTAACCCTAAACCAAACCCTAACCATACCCAGAATCCAAACCATAACACTATCCCTAAACCTAACCCTAGCCCTAAACCTAACCCTAACCCCAATGCACACCCTAACCCTAACCCTAACCCTAACCCACCCAAACCCTGACAATAACCCTAACCCTAACCTAAACCCTAACCCAAACCCTAACTCTAACCCTAACCCTAAACCAATCCCGAACCATAACCTAACCCTAACCCTAACAGTAACCCAAACCCTAACCCTAACCCTAACTCAAACCCTAACCCTAAGCCTAATCCATACCCCAAACCAAACCCAAAACCTAACCGTAACCCTCACCCAAACCATGAACCTAATCGTAACACTAACCCTAACCCAAACCCTGACCGTAACCCTAACCCTAACCCTAACCCTAACCCTAACCCAAACCCTAACCCTAAACCTAACTCTAACCCTAACCCAAACCCTAACCCTAACCCTAACCCTAACCCTAACCCAAACATTAAGCCTAAACCTAACCGTAACCCAAACCCTAACCCTAAACCTAACCCTAGCCCAAACCCTAACCCTAAACCTAACCCTAACACAAACCCTAACCCTAACCCAAACCCAAATCCTAATCCAAACACTAACCCTAACCCTAAACCTAACCCTAATCCAAACCCAAACCCTAACCCTAATCCTAACCGAAACCCAAACCCTAACCATAACCAGAACACAAACCATAACTCTATCCCTAAATCTAACCCTAACCCTAAACCTAACCCTAACCCAAACGCACACCCTAACCCTAACCCTAACCCTAACCCTAACCCAAACCCTAACCCTAACCTTAAACTAAACTTAACCCTAACCCAAATGCTCACCCTAACCCTCACCCTAACCCTAACCTAATCCTAAACCTAACCTTAACCCAAATCCTAAACTTATCGAAAACCCTCACCCTAAACCTAACCTAAACCCTAACCCTAACCCTAACCCTAACCCTAACACTAACCCTAACTCAAACCCAAACCGTAATCCTAACACTAACCCTATCCCTAACCATAACACTCACCCTAACCCAAACGGAAACCCTAAACCTAACCTTAAACCTAACTCACACCCTAACCCTAACCCTAACCCTAACCCTAATGTAACCCTAACCCTAACCCAAACCATAACCCTAATCCTAATCATATCCCTAACCCTAAACCTAACCCTAACCCAAACACTAACCCTAACCCTAATCCTAAACCTAACCCTAACCC
>JAJHUQ010000037.1:3965000-3967500 GCA_035773235.1 Eospalax fontanierii | reverse complement strand
AAACACAACCCTAACCCAAACCTTAACTCTAAACCTGACCCTAACCCTAACCCTAAAACCGAATACTAAACCTGAACATAAACCTAAACCAAATCATAACCCTAACCCTAACACTAAACCAAACCCAAACACTAACCCTATACCTGACCCTAAAACAAACCCAAACCCTAACACTGAACTTAGCACTAACCCTAAACCTAATGCAAACCCAAACCCTAACCCTAACCCTATCCTTAACAATAGCCCAAACCCTAACACTAAATCTAACCCAAACTCTAACCCTAGCCCTAACCCTAAACCAAACACAAACCCTAACCCTAACCTTAACCCTAATCCTAACCCAAACCCAAACCCTAACCCTAACCCTAACCCTAAACCAAACCCTAACCATATCCAGAATCCAAACCATAACACTATCCCTAAACCTAACCCTAGCCCTAAACCTAACCCTAACCCCAATGCACACCCTAACCCTAACCCTAACCCTAACCCACCCAAACCCTGACAATAACCCTAACCCTAACCTAAACCCTAACCCAAACCCTAACACTAACCCTAACCCTAAACCAATCCCGAACCATAACCTAACCCTAACCCTAACAGTAACCCAAACCCTAACCCTAACCCTAACTCAAACCCTAACCCTAAGCCTAATCCATACCCCAAACCAAACCCAAAACCTAACCGTAACCCTCACCCAAACCATGAACCTAATCGTAACACTAACCCTAACCCAAACCCTGACCGTAACCCTACCCCTACCCCTATCCCTAACCCTAACCCAAACCCTAACCCTAAACCTAACTCTAACCCTAACCCAAACCCTAACCCTAACCCTAACCCTAACCCTAACCCAAACATTAAGCCTAAACCTAACCGTAACCCAAACCCTAACCCTAAACCTAACCCTAGCCCAAACCCTAACCCTAAACCTAACCCTAACACAAACCCTAACCCTAACCCAAACCCAAATCCTAATCCAAACACTAACCCTAACCCTAAACCTAACCCTAATCCAAACCCAAACCCTAACCCTAATCCTAACCGAAACCCAAACCCTAACCATAACCAGAACACAAACCATAACTCTATCCCTAAATCTAACCCTAACCCTAAACCTAACCCTAACCCAAACGCACACCCTAAACCTAACCCTAACCCTAACCCAAACCCTAACCCTAACCTTAAACTAAACTTAACCCTAACCCAAATGCTCACCCTAACCCTCACCCTAACCCTAACCTAATCCTAAACCTAACCTTAACCCAAATCCTCAACTTATCGAAAACCCTCACCCTAAACCTAACCTAAACCCTAACCCTAACCCTAACCCTAACCCTAACACTAACCCTAACTCAAACCCAAACCGTAATCCTAACACTAACCCTATCCCTAACCATAACACTCACCCTAACCCAAACGGAAACCCTAAACCTAACCTTAAACCTAACTCACACCCTAACCCTAACCCTAACCCTAACCCTAATCTAACCCTAACCCTAACCCAAAACATAACCCTAATCCTAATCATATCCCTAACCCTAAACCTAACCCTAACCCAAACACTAACCCTAACCCTAATCCTAAACCTAACCCTAACCCTAATTCTAACCCTAACCCTAACCATAACCATAACCCATACCCTAATCCGAGGGTAGCCTTGAACTGATAATCCTCCTGCCTCACCCCCAAGAGTTGAGTTGTACTTTTTTAAGAGCAAAGATTGGATTCAGCAACAATGAAAAAGGAAAATATTTTCCCTCATTGAAAACGATGTCCAAAGTAGTTTTCTGATTCAAATGTAGCTTATAGTACTTAAGAATCCAATATCAATAATATGGTAATTTCTAGAAAGAATGAGGTTGGTTATTTATGTAACCACGTGCAATCCTGGCAAGAGCTGCAGGACTGGGAAGCAACCTTGGCATGACTTGACCAGGGGAGGCGCACCTGCTCGGAAGCTATGATAGACAGGCAGAGCTCTGCAAGTGAGTGCTGAGTGCTATTGGTCAGTCTCCTGTCATTGGTGTCTGATGTGGGCAGGAGTGCTGAGGTCACAGAATCTTGGACTAAGATTCTGGAACTCCAAGAGGCAGTGACCAGGCAAACATTGTTTAGGGTGTTGCTAGGTGACAAAGCCCTCTCAGATAAGTTGCTGAAACACAGAGGTTTCTTGGTGGTAGGCTCTTGTGTTTGGTTGACAAGTTTGGAGAGATTTAGTTGACTTTAAGTCAGAAATCTAGTGTTTGACAAAAAGAAGCAGCCAGGAGAAGTGGGAGGAGGAGGGGAGAAGGTGGTGTGGCCTGCTGGCCATGCCCAGGCCCTCCACATACAGGACCTCTACTACTAACCCTAATTGCCTACCTCTACTAACCCTAACGCTAACCCTAACCCTAACCCTAACCCTAATCCTAAACCTAACCTAACACTAACCCTATACCTAACCCTAACCCTAACCCAAACATTAAACCTAAACCTAACCCTAACCCTAACCCTAAGA
>JAJHUQ010000037.1:3910000-3960000 GCA_035773235.1 Eospalax fontanierii | reverse complement strand
AACCCTAGCCCAAACCCTAACCCTAAACGTAACACTAACACAAACCCTAACCCTAACCCTCACCAAAACCCAAACGCAATCCTCACCCTAACCCTAACCCTAACCCAAACCCAAACCCTAAACCTAACTCTAACCCAAACCCTAACCCTAATCCTAATCCTAAACCTAACCCTCACCCAAACCATAACCCTAACCCTAAATGTAACCCTAACCCTAAACCTAACCCTAACCCAAACCCAAAAACTAAACCTAACCCCAATCCTTACCCTAAACCATACCCTAAACCTGACCCTAAACCTAACCCAAACCCTAAACATAACCCGAATCCAAACTATAACACTATCTCTATACCTAACCCTAACCCTAAACCTAACCCTAACTCACACGTACACCCTAACCCTAACCCTACCCTAACCCTAACACAAACCCTAACCCTAACCCTAACCCTAACCCTAACCCAAACCCTAAAACTAATCCTAACCCTAACCCAAACCCTAACTCTAAACCTAAACCTAACCCTAAACCTAAACCTAACTCACACGCACACCCTAACCCTAAACCTAACCCTAACCATAAACCTAACACAAAACCTAACCCTAACCCTAACCCTAAACCTAACCCAAACCCTAACACTAACCATAACCCTAACCCAAACCCTAACTCTAAACCTAACCCTAAACCAAACCCAAAAACTAACCCTAACCCTAACCCTAACCCAAAACCAAACACTAAACATAAACCTAATCCTAACCCAAACCCAAACACTAAACCTAACCCTAACCTTAAAACCGAACACTAAACCTTAACATAAACCTAAACCTAACACTAACCCTAACCCTAACTCTAAACCCAAACCCTAAACCTAACCCTAACCCTAACCCAAAACCTAACCATAACCAGCATCTAAACTATAACACTATCCCTAAACCTAACCCTAACCCTAAACCTAACCCTAACCCAATTGCACACCCTAACCCTAACCCTAACCCTAACCCTAACCCTAACACAAACCCTAACCCAAACTCAAACCGTAACACTAACCCTAAACCTAACCCAAACCCTAACCCTAACCCTAACCCTAACCGTAACCCAAACCCTAACCATAACCAGAACACAAACCATAACTCTATCCCTAAATCTAACCGTAGCCCTAAACCTAACCCTAACCCAAACGCACACCCTAACCCTAACCCTAACCCTAACCCTAACCCAAACCTTAACCCTACCCTTAAACTAAACTTAACCCTAACCCAAATGCTAACCCTAACCCTAACCTAATCCTAAACCTAACATTAACCCAAATCCTAAACTTATCGAAAACCCTCACCCTAAACCTAATCTAAACCCTAACCCTAACCCTAAACCTAACCCTAACACTAACCCTAACCCAAACCCAAACCCTAATCCTAACACTAACCCTAACCCTAACCCTAACACTCACCCTAACCCAAACGGAAACCCTAAACCTAACCCTAAAGCTAACTCACACCCTAACCCTAACCCTAACCCTAACCCTAACCCTAATCTAACCCTAACCCTAACGCAAACCATAACCCTAATCCTAATCATATCCCTAACCCTAAACCTAACCCTAACCCAAACACTAACCCTAACGCTAACCCTAAACCTAACCCTAACCCTTATTCTAACCCTAACCCTAACCATAACCATAAGCCATACCCTAATCCGAGGGTAGCCTTTAACTGATAATCCTCCTGCCTCACCCCCAAGAGTTGAGTTGTACTTTTTTAAGAGCAAAGATTGGATTCAGCAACAATGAAAAAGGAAAAAATTTTCCCTCATTGAAAACGATGTCCAAAGTAGTTTTCTTATTCAAATGTAGCTTATAGTACTTAAGAATCCAATATCAATAATATGGTAATTTGTAGAAAGAATGAGGTTGGTTATTTAGGTAACCACGTGCAATCCTGGCAAGAGCTGCAGGACTCGGAAGCAACCTTGGCATGACTTGACCAGGGGAGGCGCACCTGCTCGGAAGCTATGATAGACAGGCAGAGCTCTGCAAGTGAGTGCTGAGTGCTATTGGTCAGTCTCCTGTCATTGGTGTCTGATGTGGGCAGGAGTGCTGAGGTCACAGAATCTTGGACTAAGATTCTGGAACTCCAAGAGGCAGTGACCAGGCAAACATTGTTTAGGGTGTAGCTAGGTGACAAAGCCCTCTCAGATAAGTTGCTGAAACACAGAGGTTTCTTGGTGGTAGGCTCTTGTGTTTGGGTGACAAGTTTGGAGAGATTTAGTTGACTTTAGGTCAAAAATCTAGTGTTTGACAAAAAGAAGCAGCCAGGAGAAGTGGGAGGAAGAGGGGAGAAGGTGGTGTGGCCTGCTGGCCATGCCCAGGCCCTCCACATACAGGACCTCTACTACTAACCCTAATTGCCTACCTCTACTAACCCTAACGCTAACCCTAACCCTAACCCTAACCCTAATCCTAAACCTAACCTAACACTAAACCTATACCTAACCGTAACCCTAACCCAAACATTAAACCTAAACCTAACCCTAACCCTAACCCTAAGACTAAACCTAACCATAACCCAAACATTAACCCTAAACCTAATCCTAACCCTAGCCCAAACCCTAACCCTAAACGTAACACTAACACAAACCCTAACCCTAACCCTAATCCAAACACTAACCCTAACCCTAACCCTAACCCTCACCAAAACCCAAAAGCAATCCTCACCCTAACCCTAACCCTAACCCAAACCCTAACCCTAATCCTAATCCTAAACCTAACCCTAACCCAAACCATAACCCTAAACCTAAATGTAACCCTAACCCTAAACCTAACCCTAACCCAAACCCAAACACTAAACCTAACCCTAATCCTAACCCTAACCCAAACCCTAAACCTAACCCTAACCCTAAACCTAACCCTAACTCACACGCACACCCTAACCCTAACCCTAACCCTAACCCAAACCCTAACACTAACCCTAACCCTAACCCAAACCCTAACTCTAAACCTAACCTTAACCCTAAACCTAACCCAAACTCACACGCACACAATAACCCTAACCCTAACCCTAACCCTAAACCTAACACAAAACCTAACCCTAACCCTAACCCTAACCCTAAACCTAACCCAAACCCTAACCCTAACCCTAACCCAAACCCAAACCCTAACCCTAACCCTAACCCTAACCCAAACCCAAACCCTAACCCTAACCATAACCCTAACCCAAACCCTAACTCTAAACCTAACCCTAACCCAAACCCAAACCCTAACCCTAACCCTAACCCTAACCCTAACCCAAACCCAAACCCTAACACTAACCCTAAACCTAACCCAAACCCTAACTCTAAACCTAACCCTAACCCTAAACCTAACCCTAACTCACACGCACACCCTAACCCTAACCCTAACCCTAACCCTAACCCTAACCCAAACCCTAACACTAACCCTAACCCTAACCCAAACCCTAACTCTAAACCTAACCCTAACCCTAAACCTAACCATAACACAAACCCTAACCCTAACCCTAACCCTAACCCAAACCCTAACACTAACCCTAACCCTAACCCAAACCCTAACTCTCAACCTAACCCTAACCCTAAACCTAACCCTAACTCACACGCACACCCTAACCCTAACCCTAACCCTAACCCAAACCCAAACCCTAACCCTAACCCTAACCCTAACCCAAACCCAAACCCTAACCCTAACCATAACCCTAACCCAAACCCTAACTCTAAACCTAACCCTAACCCAAACCCAAACCCTAACCCTAACCCTAACCCTAACCCTAACCCTAACCCTAACCCAAACCCAAACCCTAACACTAACCCTAAACCTAACCCAAACCCTAACTCTAAACCTAACCCTAACCCTAAACCTAAACCTAACTCACACGCACACCCTAACCCTAACACTAACCCTAACCCTAACCCTAACCCAAACCCTAACACTAACCCTAACCCTAACCCAAACCCTAACTCTAAACCTAACCCTAACCCTAACCCTAACCATAACACAAACCCTAACCCTAACCCTAACCCTAACCCTAACCCTAACCCAAACCCTAACAGTAACCCTAACCCTAACCCAAACCCTAACTCTTAACCTAACCCTAACCCTAAACCTAAACCTAACTCACACGCACACCCTAACCCTAACCCTAACCCTAAACCTAACACAAAACCTAACCCTAACCCTAACCCTAACCCTAAACCTAACCCAAACCCTAACACTAACCGTAACGCTAACCCAAACCCTAACTCTAAACCTAAACCTAACCAAACCCAAACCCTAACCCTAACCCTAACCCTAACCCTAACCCTAACCCTAATTCTAACCCTAACCCTAACCATAACCATAACCCATACCCTAATTGGAGGGTAGCCTTGAACTGATAATCCTCCTGCCTCACCCCCAAGAGTTGAGTTGTACTTTTTTAAGAGCAAAGATTGGATTCAGCAACAATGAAAAAGGAAAATATTTTCCCTCATTGAAAACGATGTCCAAAGTAGTTTTCTGATTCAAATGTAGCTTATAGTACTTAAGAATCCAATATCAATAATATGGTAATTTGTAGAAAGAATGAGGTTGGTTATTTAGGTAACCACGTGCAATCCTGGCAAGAGCTGCAGGACTGGGAAGCAACCTTGGCATGACTTGACCAGGGGAGGCGCACCTGCTCGGAAGCTATGATAGACAGGCAGAGCTCTGCAAGTGAGTGCTGAGTGCTATTGGTCAGTCTCCTGTAATTGGTGTCTGATGTGGGCAGGAGTGCTGAGGTCACAGAATCTTGGACTAAGATTCTGGAACTCCAAGAGGCAGTGACCAGGCAAACATTGTTTAGGGTGTTGCTAGGTGACAAAGCCCTCTCAGATAAGTTGCTGAAACACAGAGGTTTCTTGGTGGTAGGCTGTTGTGTTTGGGTGACAAGTTTGGAGAGATTTAGTTGACTTTAGGTCAAAAATCTAGTGTTTGACAAAAAGAAGCAGCCAGGAGAAGTGGGAGGAGGAGGGGAGAAGTTGGTGTGGCCTGCTGGCCATGCCCAGGCCCTCCACATACAGGAACTCTACTACTAACCCTAATTGCCTACCTCTAATAACCCTAATGCTAACCCTAACCCTAACCCTAACCCTAATCCTAAACCTAACCTATCACTAACCCTATACCTAACCCTAACCCTAACCCAAACATTAAACCTAAACCTAACCCTAACCCTAACCCTAAGACTAAACCTAACCATAACCCAAACATTAACCCTAAACCTAACCCTAACCCTAGCCCAAACCCTAACCCTAAACGTAACACTAACACAAACCCTAACCCTAACCCTAATCCAAACACTAACCCTAACCCTAACCCTAACCCTCACCAAAACCCAAACGCAATCCTCACCCTAACCCTAACCCTAACCCAAACCCTAACCCTAATCCTAATCCTAAACCTAACCCTAACCCAAACAATAACCCTAAACCTAAATGTAACCCTAACCCTAAACCTAACCCTAACCCAAACCCAAACACTAAACCTAACCCTAATCCTAACCCTAACCCAAACCCTAAACCTAACCCTAACCCTAACCCAAACCCTAACCATAACCCGAATCCAAACTATAACACTATCTCTATACCTAACCCTAACCCTAAACCTAAACCTAACTCACACGCACACCCTAACCCTAACCCTAACCCTAACCCTAAACCTAACACAAAACCTAACCCTAACCCTAACCCTAACCCTAAACCTAACCCAAACCCTAACACTAACCATAACCCTAACCCAAAACCTAACTCTAAACCTAACCCTAACCCAAACCCAAACCCTAACCCTAACCCTAACCCTAACCCTAACCCTAACCCAAACCCAAACCGAATCACTAATCCTAAACCTAACCCCAACCCTAAACCTAACCCTAACCCAAAACCAAACCCTAATCCTAACCCTAACCCTATCCCTAACCCTAATCCTAACTCAAACCAAACACTAACACTAACCCTAACCCTAAACCTAACCCTAATCCAAACCCAAACCCTAACCCTAATCCTAACCGTAACCCAAACCCTAACCATAACCAGAACACAAACCATAACTCTATCCCTAAATCTAACCCTAACCCTAAACCTAACCCTAACCCAAATGCACAACCTATCCCTAACCCTAACCCTAACCCTAACCCAAACCCTAACCCTAACCTTAAACTAAACTTAACGTTAACCCAAATGCTAACCCTAACCCTAACCCTAACCCTAACCTAATCCTAAACCTAACCTTAACCCAAATCCTAAACTTATCGAAAACCCTCACCCTAAACCTAACCTAAACCCTAACCCTAACCCTAACCCTAACCCTAACCCTAACACTAACCCTAACCCAAACCCAAACCCTAATCCTAACACTAACCCTAACCCTAACCCTAACACTCATCCTAACCCAAACGGAAACCCTAAACCTAACCATAAACCTAACTCACACCCTAACCCTAACCCTAACCCTAACCCTAATCTAACCCTAACCCTAACCCACATCATATCCCTAATCCTAATCATATCCCTAACCCTAAACCTAACCCTAACCCAAACACTAATCCTCACCCTAACCCTAAACCTAACCCTAACCCTAATTCTAACCCTAACCCTAACCATAACCATAACCCATACCCTAATCCGAGGGTAGCCTTGAACTGATAATCCTCCTGCCTCACCCCCAAGAGTTGAGTTGTACTTTTTTAAGAGCAAAGATTGGATTCAGCAACAATGAAAAAGGAAAATATTTTCCCTCATTGAAAACGATGTCCAAAGTAGTTTTCTGATTCAAATGTAGCTTATAGTACTTAAGAATCCAATATCAATAATATGGTAATTTGTAGAAAGAATGAGGTTGGTTATTTAGGTAACCACGTGCAATCCTGGCAAGAGCTGCAGGACTGGGAAGCAACCTTGGCATGACTTGACCAGGGGAGGCGCACCTGATCGGAAGCTATGATAGACAGGCAGAGCTCTGCAAGTGAGTGCTGAGTGCTATTGGTCAGTCTCCTGTCATTGGTGTCTGATGTGGGCAGGAGTGCTGAGGTCACAGAATCTTGGACTAAGATTCTGGAACTCCAAGAGGCAGTGACCAGGCAAACATTGTTTAGGGTGTAGCGAGGTGACAAAGCCCTCTCAGATAAGTTGCTGAAACACAGAGGTTTCTTGGTGGTAGGCTCTTGTGTTTGGGTGACAAGTTTGGAGAGATTTAGTTGACTTTAGGTCAAAAATCTAGTGTTTGACAAAAAGAAGCAGCCAGGAGAAGTGGGAGGAGGATGGGAGAAGGTGGTGTGGCCTGCTGGCCATGCCCAGGCCCTCCACATACAGGACCTCTACTACTAACCCTAATTGCCTACCTCTACTAACCCTAACGCTAACCCTAACCCTAACCCTAACCCTAATCCTAAACCTAACCTAACACTAACCCTATACCTAACCCTAACCCTAAACCAAACATTAAACCTAAACCTAACCCTAACACTAACCCTAACACTAAACCTAACCATAACCCAAACATTAACCCTAAACCTAACCCTAACCCTAGCCCAAACCCTAACCCTAAACGTAACACTAACACAAACCCTAAACCTAACCCTAACCCAAACCCAAACCCTAACCCTAACCCTAACCCTAACCCAAATATTAACACTAAACCTAACCCTAACCTAAACCCTAACCCTAAACCTAACACTAACCCAAACCCTAACCATAACCATAATCCTAACCCTAACCCAAACCCTAACCCTAAAGCTAACCCAAACATTAACCCTAAACCTAACCCTAACCCAAACCCTAACCCTAACCCTAACTCTCACCCAAACCCTAACCCTAATCGTAATCCTAAACCTAACCCTAACCCAAACCATAACCCTAAACCTAAATGTAACCCTAACCCTAAACCTAACCATAACCCAAACCCAAACACTAAACCTAACCCTAATCCTAACCCTAACCCAAACCCTAAACCTAACCCTAACCCTAATCGAGACCCTAACCATAACCCGAATCCAAACTATAACACTATCTCTATACCTAACCCTAACCCTAAACCTAACCCTAACTCACACGCACACCTTAACTCTAACCCTAACCCTAACCCAAACCCTAACACTAACCCTAACCCTAACCCAAACCCTAACTCTAAACCTAACCTTAACCCTAAACCTAACCCTAACTCACACGCACACCCTAACCCTAACCCTAACCCTAACCTAAACCTAACACAAAACCTAAAGCTAACCCTAACCCTAACCCTAAACCTAACCCAAACCCTAACACTAACCCTAACCCTAACCCAAACCCTAACTCTAAAACTAACCTTAACCCTAAACCTAACCCTAACTCACACGCACACCCTAACCCTAACCCTATCCCTAACCTAAACCTAACACAAAACCTAAAGCTAACCCTAACCCTAACCCTAAACCTAACCCAAACCCTAACACTAACCCTAACCCTAACCCAAACCCTAACTCTAAACCTAACCTTAACCCTAAACCTAACCCTAACTCACACGCACACCCTAACCCTAACCCTAACCCTAACCTAAACCTAACACAAAACCTAAAGCTAACCCTAACCCTAACCCTAAACCTAACCCAAACCCTAACACTAACCATAACCCTAACCCAAACCCTAACTCTAAACCTAACCCTAACCCAAACCCAAACCCTAACCCTAACCCTAACCCAAACCCAAACGCTAACACTAACCCTAAACCTAACCCAAACCGTAAACCTAACCCTACCGCAAAACCAAACACTAATCCTAACCCTAACCCTATCCCTAACCCTAATCCTAACTCAAACCAAACCCTAATACTAACCCTAACCCTAAACCTAACCCTAATCCAAACCCAAACCCTAACCCTAATCCTAACCGTAACCCAAACCCTAACCATAACCATAACACAAACCATAACTCTATCCCTAAATCTAACCCTAACCCTAAACCTAACCCTAACCCAAACGCACACCCTAACCCTAACCCTAACCCTAATCCTAACCCTAACCGAAACCCTAACCCTAACCTTAAACTAAACTTAACCCTAACACAAATGCTAACCCTCAACCTAACCCTAACCCTAACCTAATCATAAACCTAACCTTAACCCAAATCCTAAACTTATCGAAAACCCTCACCCTAAACCTAACATAATCCCTAACCCTAACCATAACACTAACCCTAACCCTAAACCTAACACTAACCCTAACCCAAACCCAAACCCTAATCCTAACACTAACCCTAACCCTAACCCTAACACTCACCATAACCCAAACGGAAACCCTAAACCTAACCCTAAACCTAACTCACACCCTAACCCTAACCCTAACCCTAACCCTAATCTAACCCTAACCCTAACCCAAACCATAACCCTAATCCTAATCATATCCCTAACCCTAAACCTAACCCTAACCCAAACACTAACCCTAACCCTAACCCTAAACCTAACCCTAACCCTAATTCTAACCCTAACCCTAACCATAACCATAACCCATACCCTAATCCGAGGGAAGCCTTGAACTGATAATCCTCCTTCCTCACCCCCAGAGTTGAGTTTTACTTTTTTAAGAGCAAAGATTGGATTCAGCAACAATGAAAAAGGAAAATATTTTCCCTCATTGAAAACGATGTCCAAAGTAGTTTTCTGATTCAAATGTAGCTTATAGTACTTAAGAATCCAATATCAATAATATGGTAATTTCTAGAAAGAATGAGGTTGGTTATTTATGTAACCACGTGCAATCCTGGCAAGAGCTGCAGGACTGGGAAGCAACCTTGGCATGACTTGACCAGGGGAGGCGCACCTGCTCGGAAGCTATGATAGACAGGCAGAACTCTGCAAGTGAGTGCTGAGTGCTATTGGTCAGTCTCCTGTCATTAGTGTCTGATGTGGGCAGGAGTGCTGAGGTCACAGAATCTTGGACTAAGATTCTGGAACTCCAAGAGGCAGTGACCAGGCAAACATTGTTTAGGGTGTTGCTAGGTGACAAAGCCCTCTCAGATAAGTTGCTGAAACACAGAGGTTTCTTGGTGGTAGGCTCTTGTGTTTGGGTGACAAGTTTGGAGAGATTTAGTTGACTTTAGGTCAAAAATCTAGTGTTTGACAAAAAGAAGCAGCCAGGAGAAGTGGGAGGAGGAGGGGAGAAGGTGGTGTGGCCTGCTCGCCATGACCAGGCCCTCCACATACAGGACCTCTACTACTAACCCTAATTGCCTACCTCTACTAACCCTAACGCTAACCCTAACCCTAACCCTAACCCTAATCCTAAACCTAACCTAACACTAACCCTATACCTAACCCTAACCCTAAACCAAACATTAAACCTAAACCTAACCCTAACACTAACCCTAACACTAAACCTAACCATAACCCAAACATTAACCCTAAACCTAACCCTAACCCTAGCCCAAACCCTAACCCTAAACGTAACACTAACACAAACCCTAACCATAACCATAATCCTAACCCTAACCCAAACCCTAACCCTAAAGCTAACCCAAACATTAACCCTAAACCTAACCCTAAGCCAAACCCTAACCCTAAACCTAACCCTAGCCCAAACCCTAACCCTAAACCTAACCATAACACAAACCCTAACCCTATCCCAAAACCAAAAACTAACCCTAAGCCTAATCCTAACCCTAAACCTAACCCTAACCCTAACGGAACCCATAAATATAACCCTATCCCTAAACACAACCCTAACCCAAACCTTAACCCTAAACCTGACCCTAACCCTAACCCTGAAACCGAATACTAAACCTGAACATAAACCTAAACCAAACCATAACCCTAACACTAACCCTAACCCTAACCCTAAACCTAACCCTAACCCTAATTCTAACCCTAACCCTAACCATAACCATAACCCATACCCTAATCCGAGGGTAGCCTTGAACTGATAATCCTCCTGCCTCACCCCCAAGAGTTGAGTTGTACTTTTTTAAGAGCAAAGATTGGATTCAGCAACAATGAAAAAGGAAAATATTTTCCCTCATTGAAAACGATGTCCAAAGTAGTTTTCTGATTCAAATGTAGCTTATAGTACTTAAGAATCCAATATCAATAATATGGTAATTTGTAGAAAGAATGAGGTTGGTTATTTAGGTAACCACGTGCAATCCTGGCAAGAGCTGCAGGACTGGGAAGCAACCTAGGCATGACTTGACCAGGGGAGGCGCACCTGCTCAGAAGCTATGATAGACAGGCAGAGCTCTGCAAGTGAGTGCTGAGTGCTATTGGTCAGTCTCCTGTCATTGGTGTCTGATGTGGGCAGGAGGGCTGAGGTCACAGAATCTTGGACTAAGATTCTGGAACTCCAAGAGGCAGTGACCATGCAAACATTGTTTAGGGTGTTGCTAGGGGACAAAGCCCTCTCAGATAAGTTGCTGAAACACAGAGGTTTCTTGGTGGTAGGCTCTTGTGTTTGGGTGACAAGTTTGGAGAGATTTAGTTGACTTTAGGTCAAAAATCTAGTGTTTGACAAAAGAAGCAGCCAGGAGAAGTGGGAGGAGGAGGGGAGAAGGTGGTGTGGCCTGCTGGCCATGCCCAGGGCCTCCACATGCAGGACCTCTACTACTAACCCTAATTGCCTACCTCTACTAACCCTAACCCTAACCCTAACCCTAATCCTAAACCTAACCTAAAACTAACCCTATACCTATCCCTAACCGTAAACCAAACATTAAACCTAAACCTAACCCTAACACTAACCCTAACACTAAACCTAACCATAACCCAAACATTAACCCTAAACCTACCCTAACCCTAGCCCAAACCCTAACCCTAAACGTAACACTAACAGAAACCCTAAACCTAACCCTAACCCAAACCCAAACTCTAACCCTAACCCTAACCCCATCCGAAATATTAACACTAAAACTAACCCTAACCTAAACCCTAACCCTAAACCTAACACTAACCCAAACCCTAACCATAACCATAATCCTAACCCTAACCCAAACCCTAACCCTAAAGCTAACCCAAACATTAACCCTAAACCTAACCCTAACCCAAACCCTAACCCTAAACCTAACCCTAGCCCAAACCATAACCCTAAACCTAACCATAACACAAACCCTAACCCTATCCCAAAACCAAACACTAACCCTAAGTCTAATCCTAACCCTAAACCTAACCCTAACCCTAACGGAACCCATAAACATAACCCTATCCCTAAACACAACCCTAACCCAAACCTTAACCCTAAACCTGACCCTAACCCTAACCCTGAAACCGAATACTAAACCTGAACATAAACCTAAACCAAACCATAACCCTAACACTAACCCTAACCCAAACCCTAAACCTAACCCTAACCCTAATTCTAACCCTAACCCTAACCATAACCATAACCCATACCCTAATCCGAGGGTAGCCTTGAACTGATAATCCTCCTGCCTCACACCCAAGAGTTGAGTTGTACTTTTTTAAGAGCAAAGATTGGATTCAGCAACAATGAAAAAGGAAAATATTTTCCCTCATTGAAAACGATGTCCAAAGTAGTTTTCTGATTCAAATGTAGCTTATAGTACTTAAGAATCCAATATCAATAATATGGTAATTTGTAGAAAGAATGAGGTTGGTTATTTAGGTAACCACGTGCAATCCTGGCAAGAGCTGCAGGACTGGGAAGAAACCTTGGCATGACTTGACCAGGGGAGGCGCACCTGCTCGGAAGCTATGATAGACAGGCAGAGCTCTGCAAGTGAGTGCTGAGTGCTATTGGTCAGTCTCCTGTCATTGGTGTCTGATGTGGGCAGGAGTGCTGAGGTCACAGAATCTTGGACTAAGATTCTGGAACTCCAAGAGGCAGTGACCAGGCAAACATTGTTTAGGGTGTAGAGAGGTGACAAAGCCCTCTCAGATAAGTTGCTGAAACACAGAGGTTTCTTGGTGGTAGGCTCTTGTGTTTGGGTGACAAGTTTGGAGAGATTTAGTTGACTTTAGGTCAAAAATCTAGTGTTTGACAAAAAGAAGCAGCCAGGAGAAGTGGGAGGAGGAGGGGAGAAGGTGGTGTGGCCTGCTGGCCATGACCAGGCCCTCCACATACAGGACCTCTACTACTAACCCTAATTGCCTACCTCTACTAACCCTAACGCTAACCCTAACCCTAACCCTAACCCTAATCCTAAACCTAACCTAACACTAACCCTATACCTAACCCTAACCCTAAACCAAACATTAAACCTAAACCTAACCCTAACACTAACCCTAACACTAAACCTAACCATAACCCAAACATTAACCCTAAACCTAACCCTAACCCTAGCCCAAACCCTAACCCTAAACGTAACACTAACTCAAACCCTAACCATAACCATAATCCTAACCCTAACCCAAACCCTAACCCTAAAGCTAACCCAAACATTAACCCTAAACCTAACCCTAACCCAAACCCTAACCCTAAACCTAACCCTAGCCCAAACCCTAACCCTAAACCTAACCATAACTCAAACCCTAACCCTATCCTAAAACCAAACACTAACCCTAAGCCTAATCCTAACCCTAAACCTAACCCTAACCCTAACGGAACCCATAAATATAACCCTATCCCTAAACACAACCCTAACCCAAACCTTAACCCTAAACCTGACCCTAACCCTAACCCTGAAACCGAATACTAAACCTGAACATAAACCTAAACCAAACCATAACCCTAACACTAACCCTAACCCTAACCCTAAACCTAACCCTAAACCTAATTCTAACCCTAACCCTAACCATAACCATAACCCATACCCTAATCCGAGGGTAGCCTTGAACTGATAATCCTCCTGCCTCACCCCCAAGAGTTGAGTTGTACTTTTTTAAGAGCAAAGATTGGATTCAGCAACAATGAAAAAGGAAAATATTTTCCCTCATTGAAAACGATGTCCAAAGTAGTTTTCTGATTCAAATGTAGCTTATAGTACTTAAGAATCCAATATCAATAATATGGTAATTTGTAGAAAGAATGAGGTTGGTTATTTAGGTAACCACGTGCAATCCTGGCAAGAGCTGCAGGACTGGGAAGCAACCTAGGCATGACTTGACCAGGGGAGGCGCACCTGCTCAGAAGCTATGATAGACAGGCAGAGCTCTGCAAGTGAGTGCTGAGTGCTATTGGTCAGTCTCCTGTCATTGGTGTCTGATGTGGGCAGGAGGGCTGAGGTCACAGAATCTTGGACTAAGATTCTGGAACTCCAAGAGGCAGTGACCATGCAAACATTGTTTAGGGTGTTGCTAGGGGACAAAGCCCTCTCAGATAAGTTGCTGAAACACAGAGGTTTCTTGGTGGTAGGCTCTTGTGTTTGGGTGACAAGTTTGGAGAGATTTAGTTGACTTTAGGTCAAAAATCTAGTGTTTGACAAAAGAAGCAGCCAGGAGAAGTGGGAGGAGGAGGGGAGAAGGTGGTGTGGCCTGCTGGCCATGCCCAGGGCCTCCACATGCAGGACCTCTACTACTAACCCTAATTGCCTACCTCTACTAACCCTAACGCTAACCCTAACCCTAACCCTAACCCTAATCCTAAACCTAACCTAAAACTAACCCTATACCTATCCCTAACCCTAAACCAAACATTAAACCTAAACCTAACCCTAACACTAACCCTAACACTAAACCTAACCATAACCCAAACATTAACCCTAAACCTAACCTAACCCTAGCCCAAACCCTAACCCTAAACGTAACACTAACAGAAACCCTAAACCTAACCCTAACCCAAACCCAAACTCTAACCCTAACCCTAACCCTAACCGAAATATTAACACTAAACCTAACCCTAACCTAAACCCTAACCCTAAACCTAACACTAACCCAAACCCTAACCATAACCATAATCCTAACCCTAACCCAAACCCTAACCCTAAAGCTAACCCAAACATTAACCCTAAACCTAACCCTAACCCAAACCCTAACCCTAAACCTAACCCTAGCCCAAACCCTAACCCTAAACCTAACCATAACACAAACCCTAACCCTATCCCAAAACCAAACACTAACCCTAAGCCTAATCCTAACCCTAAACCTAACCCTAACCCTAACGGAACCCATAAACATAACCCTATCCCTAAACACAACCCTAACCCAAACCTTAACCCTAAACCTGACCCTAACCCTAACCCTGAAACCGAATACTAAACCTGAACATAAACCTAAACCAAACCATAACCCTAACACTAACCCTAACCCAAACCCTAAACCTAACCCTAACCCTAATTCTAACCCTAACCCTAACCATAACCATAACCCATACCCTAATCCGAGGGTAGCCTTGAACTGATAATCCTCCTGCCTCACACCCAAGAGTTGAGTTGTACTTTTTTAAGAGCAAAGATTGGATTCAGCAACAATGAAAAAGGAAAATATTTTCCCTCATTGAAAACGATGTCCAAAGTAGTTTTCTGATTCAAATGTAGCTTATAGTACTTAAGAATCCAATATCAATAATATGGTAATTTGTAGAAAGAATGAGGTTGGTTATTTAAGTAACCACGTGCAATCCTGGCAAGAGCTGCAGGACTGGGAAGCAACCTTGGCATGACTTGACCAGGGGAGGCGCACCTGCTCAGAAGCTATGATAGACAGGCAGAGCTCTGCAAGTGAGTGCTGAGTGCTATTGGTCAGTCTCCTGTCATTGGTGTCTGATGTGGGCAGGAGTGCTGAGGTCACAGAATCTTGGACTAAGATTCTGGAACTCCAAGAGGCAGTGACCAGGCAAACATTGTTTAGGGTGTTGCTAGGTGACAAAGCCCTCTCAGATAAGTTGCTGAAACACAGAGTTTTCTTGGTGGTAGGCTCTTGTGTTTGGGTGACAAGTTTGGAGAGATTTAGTTGACTTTAGGTCAAAAATCTAGTGTTTGACAAAAAGAAGCAGCCAGGAGAAGTGGGAGGAGGAGGGGAGAAGGTGGTGTGGCCTGCTGGCCATGCCCAGGCCCTCCACATACAGGACCTCTACTACTAACCCTAATTGCCTACCTCTACTAACCCTAACGCTAACCCTAACCCTAACCCTAACCCTAATCCTAAACCTAACCTAACACTAACCCTATACCTAACCCTAACACTAACCCAAACATTAAACCTAAACCTAACCGTAACCCTAACCCTAAGACTAAACCTAACCATAACCCAAACATTAACCCTAAACCTAACCCTAACCCTAGCCCAAACCCTAACCCTAAACGTAACACTAACACAAACCCTAACCCTAACCCGAATCCAAACACTAAACCTAACCCTAACCCTAACCCTCACCAAAACCCAAACGCAATCCTCACCCTAACCCTAACCCTAACCCAAACCCAAACCCTAACCCTAACTCTCACCCAAACCCTAACCCTAATCCTAATCTTAAACCTAACCCTAACCCAAACCATAACCCTAAACCTAAATGTAACCCTAACCCTAAACCTAACCCTAACCCTAACCCAAACAATAAACCTAACCCTAAACCTAACCCAAACCCTAACCATAACCCGAATCCAAACTATAACACTATCTCTATACCTAACCCTAACCCTAAACCTAACCCTTACTCACACGCACACCTTAACTCTAACCCTAACCCTAACCCAAACAATAACACTAACCCTAACCCTAACCCAAACCCTAACTCTAAACCTAACCTTAACCCTAAACCTAACCCTAACTCACACGCACACCCTAACCCTAACCCTAACCCTAACCTAAACCTAACACAAAACCTAAACCTAACCCTAACCCTAACCCTAAACCTAACCCAAACCCTAACACTAACCATAACCCTAACCCAAACCCTAACTCTAAACCTAACCCTAACCCAAACCCAAACCCTAACCCTAACCCTAACCCAAACCCAAACGCTAACACTAACCCTAAACCTAACCCAAACCCTAAACCTAAACCTAACCCAAAACCAAACCCTAATCCTAACCCTAACCCTATCCCTAACCCTAATCCTAACTCAAACCAAACCCTAATACTAACCCTAACACTAAACCTAACCCTAATCCAAACCCAAACCCTAACCCTAATCCTAACCGTAACCCAAACCCTAACCATAACCAGAACACAAACCATAACTCTATCCCTAAGTCTAACCCTAACCCTAAACCTAACCCTAACCCAAACGCACGCCCTAACCCTAACCCTAACCCTAATACTAAGCCTAACCGAAACCCTAACCCTAACCTTAAACTAAACTTAACCCTAACACAAATGCTAACCCTAACCCTAACCCTAACCCTAACCTAATCCTAAACCTAACCTTAACCCAAATCCTAAACTTATCGAAAACCCTCACCCTAAACCTAACCTAAACCCTAACCCTAACCCTAACCCTAACCCTAACGCTAACCCTAACACTAAGCCTAACGCAAACCCAAACCCTAATCCTAACACTAACCCTAACCCTAACCCTAACCCTAACACTCACCGTAACCCAAACGAAAACCCTAAACCTAACCCTAAACCTAACTCACACCCTAACCCTAACCCTAACCCTAACCCTAATCTAACCCTAACCCTAACCCAAACCATAACCCTAATCCTAATCATATCCCTAACCCTAAAGCTAACCCTAACCCAAACACTAACCCTAACCCTAACCCTAAACCTAACCCTAACCCTAATTCTAACCCTAACCCTAACCATAACCATAACCCATACCCTAATCCGAGGGTAGCCTTGAACTGATAATCCTCCTGCCTCACCCCCAGAGTTGAGTTGTACTTTTTTAAGAGCAAAGATTGGATTCAGCAACAATGAAAAAGGAAAATATTTTCCCTCATTGAAAACGATGTCCAAAGTAGTTTTCTGATTCAAATGTAGCTTATAGTACTTAAGAATCCAATATCAATAATATGGTAATTTGTAGAAAGAATGAGGTTGGTTATTTAGGTAACCACGTGCAATCCTGGCAAGAGCTGCAGGACTGGGAAGAAACCTTGGCATGACTTGACCAGGGGAGGAGCACCTGCTCGGAAGCTATGATAGACAGGCAGAGCTCTGCAAGTGAGTGCTGAGTGCTATTGGTCAGTCTCCTGTCATTGGTGTCTGATGTGGGCAGGAGTGCTGTGGTCACAGAATTGTGGACTAAGATTCTGGAACTCCAAGAGGCAGTGACCAGGCAAACATTGTTTAGGGTGTTGCTAGGTGACAAAGCCCTCTCAGATAAGTTGCTGAAACACAGAGGTTTCTTGGTGGTAGGCTCTTGTGTTTGGGTGACAAGTTTGGAGAGATTTAGTTGACTTTAGGTCAAAAATCTAGTGTTTGACAAAAAGAAGCAGCCAGGAGAAGTGGGAGGAGGAGGGGAGAAGGTGGTGTGGCCTGCTGGCCATGCCCAGGCCCTCCACATACAGGACCTCTACTACAAACCCTAATTGCCTACCTCTACTAACCCTAACGCTAACCCTAACCCTAACCCTAACCCTAATCCTAAACCTAACCTAAGACTAACCCTATACCTAACCCTAACACTAACCCAAACATTAAACCTAAACCTATCCCTAACCCTAACCCTAAGACTAAACCTAACCATAACCCAAACATTAACCCTAAACCTAACCCTAACCCTAGCCCAAACCCTAACCCTAAACGTAACACTAACACAAACCCTAACCCTAACCCGAATCCAAACACTAAACCTAACCCTAACCCTAACCCTCACCAAAACCCAAACGCAATCCTCACCCTAACCCTAACCCTAACCCAAATCCAAACCCTAACCCTAACTCTCACCCAAACCCTAACCCTAATCCTAATCCTAAACCTAACCCTAACACAAACCATAACCCTAAACCTAAATGTAACCCTAACCCTAAACCTAACCCTAACCCAAACCCAAACACTAAACCTAACCCTAATCCTAACCCTAACCCAAACCCTAAACCTAACCCTAACCCTAATCCAAACCCTAACCATAACCTGAATCCAAACTATAACACTATCTCTATACCTAACCCTAACCCTAAACCTAACCCTAACTCACACGCACACCTTAACTCTAACCCTAACCCTAACCCAAACCCTAACACTAACCCTAACCCTAACCCAAACCCTAACTCTAAACCTAATCTTAACCCTAAACCTTTCCCTAACTCACACGCACACCCTAACCCTAACCCTAACCCTAACCTAAACCTAACACAAAACCTAAACCTAACCCTAACCCTAACCCTAAACCTAACCCAAACCCTAACACTAACCATAACCCTAACCCAAACCCTAACTCTAAACCTAACCCTAACCCAAACCCAAACCCTAACCCTAACCCTAACCCTAACCCAAACCCAAACGCTAACACTAACCCTAAACCTAACCCAAACCCTAATACTAACCCTAACCCTAAACCTAACCCTAATCCAAACCCAAACCCTAACCCTAATCCTAACCGTAACCCAAACCCTAACCATAACCAGAACACAAACCATAACTCTATCCCTAAATCTAACCCTAACCCTAAACCTAACCCTAACCCAAACGCACACCCTAACCCTAACCCTAACCCTAATCCTAACCGTAACCGAAACCCTAACCCTAACCTTAAACTAAACTTAACCCTAACACAAATGCTAACCCTAACCCTAACCCTAACCCTAACCTAATCCTAAACCTAACCTTAACCCAAATCCTAAACTTATCGAAAACCCTCACCCTAAACCTAACCTAAACCCTAACCCTAACCCTAAACCTAACCCTAACCCTAACCCTAACCCTAACACTAACCCTAACCCAAACCCAAACCCTAATCCTAACACTAACCCTAACCCTAGCCCTAACACTCACCATAACCCAAATGGAAACCCTAAACCTAACCCTAAACCTAACTCACACCCTAACCCTAACCCTAACCCTAACCCTAATGTAACCCTAACCCTAACCCAAACCATAACCCTAATCCTAATCATATCCCTAACCCTAAACCTAACCCTAACCCAAACACTAACCCTAACCCTAACCCTAAACCTAACCCTAACCCTAATTCTAACCCTAACCCTAAACATAACCATAACCCATACCCTAATCCGAGGGTAGCCTTGAACTGATAATCCTCCTGCCTCACCCCCAGAGTTGAGTTGTACTTTTTTAAGAGCAAAGATTGGATTCAGCAACAATGAAAAAGGAAAATATTTTCCCTCATTGAAAACGATGTCCAAAGTAGTTTTCTGATTCAAATGTAGCTTATAGTACTTAAGAATCCAATATCAATAATATGGTAATTTCTAGAAAGAATGAGGTTGGTTATTTATGTAACCACGTGCAATCCTGGCAAGAGCTGCAGGACTGGGAAGCAACCTTGGCATGACTTGACCAGGGGAGGCGCACCTGCTCGGAAGCTATGATAGACAGGCAGAGCTCTGCAAGTGAGTGCTGAGTGCTATTGGTCAGTCTCCTGTCATTGGTGTCTGATGTGGGCAGGAGTGCTGAGGTCACAGAATCTTGGACTAAGATTCTGGAACTCCAAGAGGCAGTGACCAGGCAAACATTGTTTAGGGTGTTGCTAGGTGACAAAGCCCTCTCAGATAAGTTGCTGAAACACAGAGGTTTCTTGGTGGTAGGCTCTTGTGTTTGGGTGACAAGTTTGGAGAGATTTAGTTGACTTTAGGTCAAAAATCTAGTGTTTGACAAAAAGAAGCAGCCAGGAGAAGTGGGAGGAGGAGGGGAGAAGGTGGTGTGGCCTGCTGGCCATGCCCAGGCCCTCCACATACAGGACCTCTACTACTAACCCTAATTGCCTACCTCTACTAACCCTAACGATAACCCTAACCCTAACCCTAACCCTAATCCTAAACCTAAACTAACACTAACCCTATACCTAACCCTAACCCTAAACCAAACATTAAACCAAAACCTAACCCTAACACTAACCCTAACACTAAACCTAACCATAACCCAAACATTAACCCTAAACCTAACCCTAACCCAAACCCAAACCCTAACCCTAACCCTAACCCTAACCCTAATCCTAAACCTAACCTAAAACTAACCCTATACCTATCCCTAACCCTAAACCAAACATTAAACCTAAACCTAACCCTAACACTAACCCTAACACTAAACCTAACCATAACCCAAACATTAACCCTAAACCTAACCCTAACCCTAGCCCAAACCCTAACCCTAAACGTAACACTAACACAAACCCTAAACCTAACCCTAACCCAAACCCAAACTCTAACCCTAACCCTAACCCTAACCCAAATATTAACACTAAACCTAACCCTAACCTAAACCCTAACCCTAAACCTAACACTAACCCAAACCCTAACCATAACCATAATCCTAACCCTAACCCAAACCCTAACCCTAAAGCTAACCCAAACATTAACCCTAAACCTAACCCTAACCCAAACCCTAACCCTAAACCTAACCCTAGCCCAAACCCTAACCCTAAACCTAACCATAACACAAACCCTAACCCTATCCCAAAACCAAACACTAACCCTAAGCCTAATCCTAACCCTAAACCTAACCCTAACCCTAACGGAACCCATAAACATAACCCTATCCCTAAACACAACCCTAACCCAAAACTTAACCCTAAACCTGACCCTAACCCTAACCCTGAAACCGAATACTAAACCTGAACATAAACCTAAACCAAACCATAACCCTAACACTAACCCTAACCCAAACCCTAAACCTAACCCTAACCCTAATTCTAACCCTAACCCTAACCATAACCATAACCCATACCCTAATCCGAGGGTAGCCTTGAACTGATAATCCTCCTGCCTCACCCCCAAGAGTTGAGTTGTACTTTTTTAAGAGCAAAGATTGGATTCAGCAACAATGAAAAAGGAAAATATTTTCCCTCATTGAAAACGATGTCCAAAGTAGTTTTCTGATTCAAATGTAGCTTATAGTACTTAAGAATCCAATATCAATAATATGGTAATTTGTAGAAAGAATGAGGTTGGTTATTTAAGTAACCACGTGCAATCCTGGCAAGAGCTGCAGGACTGGGAAGCAACCTTGGCATGACTTGACCAGGGGAGGCGCACCTGCTCAGAAGCTATGATAGACAGGCAGAGCTCTGCAAGTGAGTGCTGAGTGCTATTGGTCAGTCTCCTGTCATTGGTGTCTGATGTGGGCAGGAGTGCTGAGGTCACAGAATCTTGGACTAAGATTCTGGAACTCCAAGAGGCAGTGACCAGGCAAACATTGTTTAGGGTGTTGCTACGGGACAAAGCCCTCTCAGATAAGTTGCTGAAACACAGAGTTTTCTTGGTGGTAGGCTCTTGTGTTTGGGTGACAAGTTTGGAGAGATTTAGTTGACTTTAGGTCAAAAATCTAATGTTTGACAAAAAGAAGCAGCCAGGAGAAGTGGGAGGAGGAGGGGAGAAGGTGGTGTGGCCTGCTGGCCATGCCCAGGCCCTCCACATACAGGACCTCTACTACTAACCCTAATTGCCTACCTCTACTAACCCTAACGCTAACCCTAACCCTAACCCTAACCCTAATCCTAAACCTAACCTAACACTAACCCTATACCTAACCCTAACACTAACCCAAACATTAAACCTAAACCTAACCGTAACCCTAACCCTAAGACTAAACCTAACCATAACCCAAACATTAACCCTAAACCTAACCCTAACCCTAGCCCAAACCCTAACCCTAAACGTAACACTAACACAAACCCTAACCCTAACCCTAATCCAAACACTAAACCTAACCCTAACCCTAACCCTCACCAAAACCCAAACGCAATCCTCACCCTAACCCTAACCCTAACCCAAACCCAAACCCTAACCCTAACTCTCACCCAAACCCTAACCCTAATCCTAATCCTAAACCTAACCCTAACCCAAACCATAACCCTAAACCTAAATGTAACCCTAACCCTAAACCTAACCCTAACCCTAACCCAAACAATAAACCTAACCCTAACCCTAACCCAAACCCTAACCATAACCCGAATCCAAACTATAACACTATCTCTATACCTAACCCTAACCCTAAACCTAACCCTAACTCACACGCACACCTTAACTCTAACCCTAACCCTAACCCAAACCCTAACACTAACCCTAACCCTAACCCAAACCCTAACTCTAAACCTAACCTTAACCCTAAACCTAAACCTAACTCACACGCACACCCTAACCCTAACCCTAACCCTAACCTAAACCTAACACAAAAGCTAAACCTAACCCTAACCCTAACCCTAAACCTAACCCAAACCCTAACACTAACCATAACCCTAACCCAAACCCTAACTCTAAACCTAACCCTAACCCAAACCCAAACCCTAACCCTAACCCTAACCCAAATCCAAACGCTAACACTAACCCTAAACCTAACCCAAACCCTAAACCTAAACCTAACCCAAAACCAAACCCTAATCCTAACCCTAACCCTATCGCTAACCCTAATCCTAACTCAAACCAAACCCTAATACTAACCCTAACACTAAACCTAACCCTAATCCAAACCCAAACCCTAACCCTAATCCTAACCGTAACCCAAACCCTAACCATAACCAGAACACAAACCATAACTCTATCCCTAAATCTAACCCTAACCCTAACCCAAACGCACACCCTAACCCTAATCCTAAGCCTAACCGAAACCCTAACCCTAACCTTAAACGAAACTTAACCCTAACACAAATGCTAACCCTAACCCTGACAATAACCCTAACCTAATCCTAAACCTAACCTTTACCCAAATCCTAAAATTATCGAAAACCCTCACCCTAAACCTAACCTAAACCCTAACCCTAACCCTAACCCTAACCCTAACCCTAACCCTAACACTAACCCTAACCCAAACCCAAACCCTAATCCTAACACTAACCCTAACCCTAACCCTAACACTCACCATAACCCAAACGGAAACCCTAAACCTAACCCTAAACCTAACTCACACCCTAACCCTAACCCTAACCCTAAAGCTAATCTAACCCTAACCCTATCCCAAACCATAACCCTAATCCTAATCATATCACTAACCCTAAACCTAACCCTAACCCAAACACTAACCCTAACCCTAACCCTAAACCTAACCCTAACCCAAATTCTAACCATAACCCTAACCCTAACCATAACCCATACCCTAATCCGAGGGTAGCCTTGAACTGATAATCCTCCTGCCTCACCCCCAGAGTTGAGTTGTACTTTTTTAAGAGCAAAGATTGGATTCAGCAACAATGAAAAAGGAAAATATTTTCCCTCATTGAAAACGATGTCCAAAGTAGTTTTCTGATTCAAATGTAGCTTATAGTACTTAAGAATTCAATATCAATAATATGGTAATTTCTAGAAAGAATGAGGTTGGTTATTTATGTAACCACGTGCAATCCTGGCAAGAGCTGCAGGACTGGAAAGCAACCTTGGCATGACTTGACCAGGGGAGGCGCACCTGCTCGGAAGCTATGATAGACAGGCAGAGCTCTGCAAGTGAGTGCTGAGTGCTATTGGTCAGTCTCCTGTCATTGGTGTCTGATGTGGGCAGGAGTGCTGAGGTCACAGAATCTTGGACTAAGATTCTGGAACTCCAAGAGGCAGTGACCAGGCAAACATTGTTTAGGGTGTAGCTAGGTGACAAAGCCCTCTCAGATAAGTTGCTGAAACACAGAGGTTTCTTGGTGGTAGGCTCTTGTGTTTGGGTGACAAGTTTGGAGAGATTTAGTTGACTTTAGGTCAAAAATCTAGTGTTTGACAAAAAGAAGGAGCCAGGAGAAGTGGGAGGAGGAGGGGAGAAGGTGGTGTGGCCTGCTGGCCATGCCCAGGCCCTCCACATACAGGCCCTCTACTACTAACCCTAATTGCCTACCTCTACTAACCCTAACGCTAACCCTAACCCTAATCCTAAACCTAACCTAACACTAACCCTATACCTAACACTAACCCTAAACCAAACATTAAACCTAAACCTAACCCAAACACTAACCCTAACACTAAACCTAACCATAATCCAAACATTAACCCTAAACCTAACCCTAACCCTAGCCCAAACCCAACCCTAAACGTAACACTAACACAAAACCTAAACCTACCCCTAACCCAAACCCTAACCCTAAACCTAACACTAGCCCAAACCCTAACCCTAAACCTAACCATAACACAAACCCTAACCCTATCCCAAAACCAAACACTAACCCTAAGCCTAATCCTAACCCTAAACCTAACCCTAACCCTAACGGAAACCATAAACATAACCCTATCCCTAAACACAACCCTAACCCAAACCTTAACCCTAAACCTGACGCTAACCCTAACCCTAAAACCGAATACTAAAGCTGAACATAAAGCTAAACCAAACCATAACCCTAACACTAACCCTAACCCTAACCCTAAACCTAACCCTAACCCTAATTCTAACCCTAACCCTAACCATAACCATAACCCATACCCTAATCCGAGGGTAGCCTTGAACTGATAATCCTCCTGCCTCACCCCCAAGAGTTGAGTTGTACTTTTTTAAGAGCAAAGATTGGATTCAGCAACAATGAAAAAGGAAAATATTTTCCCTCATTGAAAACGATGTCCAAAGTAGTTTTCTGATTCAACTGTAGCTTATAGTACTTAAGAATCCAATATCAATAATATGGTAATTTGTAGAAAGAATGAGGTTGGTTATTTATGTAACCACGTGCAATCCTGGCAAGAGCTGCAGGACTGGAAAGCAACCTTGGCATGACTTGACCAGGGGAGGCGCACCTGCTCGGAAGCTATGATAGACAGGCAGAGCTCTGCAAGTGAGTGCTGAGTGCTATTGGTCAGTCTCCTGTCATTGGTGTCTGATGTGGGCAGGAGTGCTGAGGTCACAGAATCTTGGACTAAGATTCTGGAACTCCAAGAGGCAGTGACCAGGCAAACATTGTTTAGGGTGTAGCTAGGTGACAAAGCCCTCTCAGATAAGTTGCTGAAACACAGAGGTTTCTTGGTGGTAGGCTCTTGTGTTTGGGTGACAAGTTTGGAGAGATTTAGTTGACTTTAGGTCAAAAATCTAGTGTTTGACAAAAAGAAGCAGCCAGGAGAAGTGGGAGGAGGAGGGGAGAAGGTGGTGTGGCCTGCTGGCCATGCCCAGGCCCTCCACATACAGGCCCTCTACTACTAACCCTAATTGCCTACCTCTACTAACCCTAACGCTAACCCTAACCCTAACCCTAACCCTAATCCTAAACCTAACCTAACACTAACCCTATACCTAACACTAACCCTAAACCAAACATTAAACCTAAACCTAACCCAAACACTAACCCTAACACTAAACCTAACCATAATCCAAACATTAACCCTAAACCTAACCCTAACCCTAGCCCAAACCCAACCCTAAACGTAACACTAACACAAAACCTAACCCTAACCCTAACCCAAACCCAAACCCTAACCCTAACCCTAACCCTAACCCAAATATTAACAATAAACCTAACCCTAACCTAAACCCTAACCCTAAACCTAACACTAACCCAAACCCTAACCATAACCATAATCCTAACCCTAACCCAAACCCTAACCCTAAAGCTAACCCAAACATTAACCCTAAACCTACCCCTAACCCAAACCCTAACCCTAAACCTAACACTAGCCCAAACCCTAACCCTAAACCTAACCATAACACAAACCCTAACCCTATCCCAAAACCAAACACTAACCCTAAGCCTAATCCTAACCCTAAACCTAACCCTAACCCTAACGGAACCCATAAACATAACCCTATCCCTAAACACAACCCTAACCCAAACCTTAACCCTAAACCTGACCCTAACCCTAACCCTAAAACCGAATACTAAACCTGAACATAAACCTAAACCAAACCATAACCCTAACACTAACCCTTACCCTAACCCTAAACCTAACCCTAACCCTAATTCTAACCCTAACCCTAACCATAACCATAACCCATACCCTAATCCGAGGGTAGCCTTGAACTGATAATCCTCCTGCCTCACCCCCAAGAGTTGAGTTGTACTTTTTTAAGAGCAAAGATTGGATTCAGCAACAATGAAAAAGGAAAATATTTTCCCTCATTGAAAACGATGTCCAAAGTAGTTTTCTGATTCAAATGTAGCTTATAGTACTTAAGAATCCAATATCAATAATATGGTAATTTGTAGAAAGAATGAGGTTGGTTATTTAGGTAACCACGTGCAATCCTGGCAAGAGCTGCAGGACTGGGAAGCAACCTTGGCATGACTTGACCAGGGGAGGCGCACCTGCTCGGAAGCTATGATAGACAGGCAGAGCTCTGCAAGTGAGTGCTGAGTGCTACTGGTCAGTCTCCTGTCATTGGTGTCTGATGTGGGCAGGAGTGCTGAGGTCACAGAATCTTGGACTAAGATTCTGGAACTCCAAGAGGCAGTGACCAGGCAAACATTGTTTAGGGTGTTGCTAGGTGACAAAGCCCTCTCAGATAAGTTGCTGAAACACAGAGGTTTCTTGGTGGTAGGCTCTTGTGTTTGGGTGACAAGTTTGGAGAGATTTAGTTGACTTTATGTCAAAAATCTAGTGTTTGACAAAAAGAAGCAGCCAGGAGAAGTGGGAGGAGGAGGGGAGAAGGTGGTGTGGCCTGCTGGCCATGCCCAGGCCCTCCACATACAGGACCTCTACTACTAACCCTAATTGCCTACCTCTACTAACCCTAACGCTAACCCTAACCCTAACCCTAACGCTAATCCTAAACCTAACCTAACACTAACCCTATACCTAACCCTAACCCTAACCCAAACATTAAACCTAAACCTAACCCTAACCCTAACCCTAAGACTAAACCTAACCATAACCCAAACATTAACCCTAAACCTAACCCTAACCCTAGCCCAAACCCTAAACCTAAATGGAACACTAACACAAACCCTAACCCTAACCGGAATCCAAACACTAACCCTAACCCGTACCCTAACCCTCACCAAAACCCAAACGCAATCCTCACCCTAACCCTAACCCTAACCCAAACCCAAACCCTAACCCTAACTCTCACACAAACCCTAACCCTAATCCTAATCCTAAACCTAACCATAACCCAAACCATAACCCTAAACCTAAATGTAACCCTAACCCTAAACCGAACCCTAACCCAAACCCAAACACTAAACCTAACCCTAATCCTAACCCTAACCCAAACCCTAAACCTAACTCTAACCCTAACCCAAAACCTAACCATAACCCGAATCCAAACTATAACACTATCTCTATAACTAACCCTAACCCTAAACCTAACCCTAACTCACATGTACACCCTAACCCTAACCATAACCCAAACCCAAACCCTAACACTAACCCTAACCCTAACCCAAACCCTAACTCTAAACCTAACCTTAACCCTAAACCTAACCCTAACTCACACGCACACCCTAACCCTAACCCTAACCCTAACCCTAAACCTAACACAAAACCTTACCCTAACCCTAACCCTAACCCTAAACCTAACCCAAACCCTAACACTAACCATAACCCTAACCCAAACCCTAACTCTAAACCTAACCCTAACCCAAACCCAAACCCTAACCCTAACCCTAACCCTAACCCTAATCCTAACCCTAACCCTAACCCAAACCCAAACCCTAACACTAACCCTAAACCTAACCCAAACCCTAAACCTAACCCTAACCCAAAACCAAACCCTAATCCTAACCCTAACCCTATCCCTAACCCTAATCCTAACCAAAACCAAACCCTAACACTAACCCTAACCCTAAACCTAACCCTAATCCAAACCCAAACCCTAATCCTAACCCTAACCCTAACCCTAACCCTAACACTCACCATAACCCAAACGGAAACCCTAAACCTAACCCTAAACCTAACTCAAACCCTAACCCTAACCCTAACCCTAACCCTAATCTAACTCTAACCCTAACCCAAGCCATAACCCTAATCCTAATCATATCACTAACCCTAAACCTAACCCTAACCCAAACACTAACCCTAACCCTAACCCTAACCCTAACCCTAATCCTAATTCTAACCCGAACCCAAACCATAACCATAACCCATACCCTAATCCGAGGGTAGCCTTGAACTGATAATCCTCCTGCCTCACCCCCAGAGTTGAGTTGTACTTTTTTAAGAGCAAAGATTGGATTCAGCAACAATGAAAAAGGAAAATATTTTCCCTCATTGAAAACGATGTCCAAAGTAGTTTTCTGATTCAAATGTAGCTTATAGTACTTAAGAATTCAATATCAATAATATGGTAATTTCTAGAAAGAATGAGGTTGGTTATTTATGTAACCACGTGCAATCCTGGCAAGAGCTGCAGGACTGGGAAGCAACCTTGGCATGACTTGACCAGGGGAGGCGCACCTGCTCGGAAGCTATGATAGACAGGCAGAGCTCTGCAAGTGAGTGCTGAGTGCTATTGGTCAGTCTCCTGTCATTGGTGTCTGATGTGGGCAGGAGTGCTGAGGTCACAGAATCTTGGACTAAGATTCTGGAACTCCAAGAGGCAGTGACCAGGCAAACATTGTTTAGGGTGTAGCTAGGTGACAAAGCCCTCTCAGATAAGTTGCTGAAACACAGAGGTTTCTTGGTGGTAGGCTCTTGTGTTTGGGTGACAAGTTTGGAGAGATTTAGTTGACTTTAGGTCAAAAATCTAGTGTTTGACAAAAAGAAGCAGCCAGGAGAAGTGGGAGGAGGAGGGGAGAAGGTGGTGTGGCCTGCTGGCCATGCCCAGGCCCTCCACATACAGGACCTCTACTACTAACCCTAATTGCCTACCTCTACTAACCCTAACGCTAACCCTAACCCTAACCCTAACCCTAATCCTAAACCTAACCTAACACTAACCCTATACCTAACACTAACCCTAAACCAAACATTAAACCTAAACCTAACCCAAACACTAACCCTAACACTAAACCTAACCATAACCCAAACATTAACCCTAAACCTAACCCTAACCCTAGCCCAAACCCAACCCTAAACGTAACACTAACACAAAACCTAACCCTAACCCTAACCCAAACCCAAACCCTAACCCTAACCCTAACCCAAATCCAAACGCTAACACTAACCCTAAACCTAACCCAAACCCTAAACCTAAACCTAACCCAAAACCAAACCCTAATCCTAACCCTAACCCTATCCCTAACCCTAATCCTAACTCAAACCAAACCCTAATACTAACCCTAACACTAAACCTAACCCTAATCCAAACCCAAAACCTAACCCTAATCCTTACCGTAACCCAAACCCTAACCATAACCAGAACACAAACCATAACTCTATCCCTAAATCTAACCCTAACCCTAAACCTAACCCTAACCCAAACGCACACCCTAACCCTAATCCTAAGCCTAACCGAAACCCTAACCCTAACCTTAAACGAAACTTAACCCTAACACAAATGCTAACTCTAACCCTGACAATAACCCTAACCTAATCCTAAACCTAACCTTTACCCAAATCCTAAACTTATCGAAAACCCTCACCCTAAACCTAATCTAAACCCTAACCCTAACCCTAACCCTAACCCTAACCCTAACCCTAACACTAACCCTAACCCAAACCCAAACCCTAATCCTAACACTAACCCTAACCCTAACCCTAACACTCACCATAACCCAAACGGAAACCCTAAACCTAACCCTAAACCTAACTCACACCCTAACCCTAACCCTAACCCTAAAGCTAATCTAACCCTAACCCTATCCCAAACCATAACCCTAATCCTAATCATATCACTAACGCTAAACCTAACCCTAACCCAAACACTAACCCTAACCCTAACACTAAACCTAACCCTAACCCTAATTCTAACCATAACCCTAACCCTAACCATAACCCATACCCTAATCCGAGGGTAGCCTTGAACTGATAATCCTCCTGCCTCACCCCCAGAGTTGAGTTGTACTTTTTTAAGAGCAAAGATTGGATTCAGCAACAATGAAAAAGGAAAATATTTTCCCTCATTGAAAACGATGTCCAAAGTAGTTTTCTGATTCAAATGTAGCTTATAGTACTTAAGAATTCAATATCAATAATATGGTAATTTCTAGAAAGAATGAGGTTGGTTATTTATGTAACCACGTGCAATCCTGGCAAGAGCTGCAGGACTGGAAAGCAACCTTGGCATGACTTGACCAGGGGAGGCGCACCTGCTCGGAAGCTATGATAGACAGGCAGAGCTCTGCAAGTGAGTGCTGAGTGCTATTGGTCAGTCTCCTGTCATTGGTGTCTGATGTGGGCAGGAGTGCTGAGGTCACAGAATCTTGGACTAAGATTCTGGAACTCCAAGAGGCAGTGACCAGGCAAACATTGTTTAGGGTGTAGCTAGGTGACAAAGCCCTCTCAGATAAGTTGCTGAAACACAGAGGTTTCTTGGTGGTAGGCTCTTGTGTTTGGGTGACAAGTTTGGAGAGATTTAGTTGACTTTAGGTCAAAAATCTAGTGTTTGACTAAAAGAAGGAGCCAGGAGAAGTGGGAGGAGGAGGGGAGAAGGTGGTGTGGCCTGCTGGCCATGCCCAGGCCCTCCACATACAGGCCCTCTACTACTAACCCTAATTGCCTACCTCTACTAACCCTAACGCTAACCCTAACCCTAACCCTAACCCTAATCCTAAACCTAACCTAACACTAACCCTATACCTAACACTAACCCTAAACCAAACATTAAACCTAAACCTAACCCAAACACTAACCCTAACACTAAACCTAACCATAATCCAAACATTAACCCTAAACCTAACCCTAACCCTAGCCCAAACCCAACCCTAAACGTAACACTAACACAAAACCTAACCCTAACCCTAACCCAAACCCAAACCCTAACCCTAACCCTAACCCTAACCCAAATATTAACAATAAACCTAACCCTAACCTAAACCCTAACCCTAAACCTAACACTAACCCAAACCCTAACCATAACCATAATCCTAACCCTAACCCAAACCCTAACCCTAAAGCTAACCCAAACATTAACCCTAAACCTACCCCTAACCCAAACCCTAACCCTAAACCTAACACTAGCCCAAACCCTAACCCTAAACCTAACCATAACACAAACCCTAACCCTATCCCAAAACCAAACACTAACCCTAAGCCTAATCCTAACCCTAAACCTAACCCTAACCCTAACGGAACCCATAAACATAACCCTATCCCTAAACACAACCCTAACCCAAACCTTAACCCTAAACCTGACCCTAACCCTAACCCTAAAACCGAATACTAAACCTGAACATAAACCTAAACCAAACCATAACCCTAACACTAACCCTAACCCTAACCCTAAACCTAACCCTAACCCTAATTCTAACCCTAACCCTAACCATAACCATAACCCATACCCTAATCCGAGGGTAGCCTTGAACTGATAATCCTCCTGCCTCACCCCCAGAGTTGAGTTGTACTTTTTTAAGAGCAAAGATTGGATTCAGCAACAATGAAAAAGGAAAATATTTTCCCTCATTGAAAACGATATCCAAAGTAGTTTTCTGATTCAAATGTAGCTTATAGTACTTAAGAATTCAATATCAATAATATGGTAATTTCTAGAAAGAATGAGGTTGGTTATTTATGTAACCACGTGCAATCCTGGCAAGAGCTGCAGGACTGGGAAGCAACCTTGGCATGACTTGACCAGGGGAGGCGCACCTGCTCGGAAGCTATGATAGACAGGCAGAGCTCTGCAAGTGAGTGCTGAGTGCTATTGGTCAGTCTCCTGTCATTGGTGTCTGATGTGGGCAGGAGTGCTGAGGTCACAGAATCTTGGACTAAGATTCTGGAACTCCAAGAGGCAGTGACCAGGCAAACATTGTTTAGGGTGTAGCTAGGTGACAAAGCCCTCTCAGATAAGTTGCTGAAACACAGAGGTTTCTTGGTGGTAGGCTCTTGTGTTTGGGTGACAAGTTTGGAGAGATTTAGTTGACTTTAGGTCAAAAATCTAGTGTTTGACAAAAAGAAGCAGCCAGGAGAAGTGGGAGGAGGAGGGGAGAAGGTGGTGTGGCCTGCTGGCCATGCCCAGGCCCTCCACATACAGGACCTCTACTACTAACCCTAATTGCCTACCTCTACTAACCCTAACGCTAACCCTAACCCTAACCCTAACCCTAACCCTAATCCTAAACCTAACCTAACACTAACCCTATACCTAACACTAACCCTAAACCAAACATTAAACCTAAACCTAACCCAAACACTAACCCTAACACTAAACCTAACCATAACCCAAACATTAACCCTAAACCTAACCCTAACCATAGCCCAAACCCAACCCTAAACGTAACACTAACACAAAACCTAACCCTAACCCTAACCCAAACCCAAACCCTAACCCTAACCCTAACCCTAACCCAAATATTAACACTAAACCTAACCCTAACCTAAACCCTAACCCTAAACCTAACACTAACCCAAACCCTAACCATAACCATAATCCTAACCCTAACCCAAACCCTAACCCTAAAGCTAACCCAAACATTAACCCTAAACCTAACCCTAACCCAAACCCTAACCCTAAACCTAACCCTAGCCCAAACCCTAACCCTAAACCTAACCATAACACAAACCCTAACCCTATCCCAAAACCAAACACTAACCCTAAGCCTAATCCTAACCCTAAACCTAACACTAACCCTAACGGAACCCATAAACATAACCCTATTCCTAAACACAACCCTAACCCAAACCTTAACCCTAAACCTGACCCTAACCCTAACCCTAAAACCGAATACTAAACCTGAACATAAACCTAAACCAAAACATAACCCTAACACTAACCCTAACCCTAACCCTAAACCTAACCCTAACCCTAATTCTAACCCTAACCCTAACAATAACCATAACCCATACCCTAATCCGAGGGTAGCCTTGAACTGATAATCCTCCTGCCTCACCCCCAAGAGTTGAGTTGTACTTTTTTAAGAGCAAAGATTGGATTCAGCAACAATGAAAAAGGAAAATATTTTCCCTCATTGAAAACGATGTCCAAAGTAGTTTTCTGATTCAAATGTAGCTTATAGTACTTAAGAATCCAATATCAATAATATGGTAATTTGTAGAAACAATGAGGTTGGTTATTTAGGTAACCACGTGCAATCCTGGCTAGAGCTGCAGGACTGGGAAGCAACCTTGTCATGACTTGACCAGGGGAGGCGCACCTGCTCGGAAGCTATGATAGACAGGCAGAGCTCTGCAAGTGAGTGCTGAGTGCTACTGGTCAGTCTCCTGTCATTGGTGTCTGATGTGGGCAGGAGTGCTGAGGTCACAGAATCTTGGACTAAGATTCTGGAACTCCAAGAGGCAGTGACCAGGCAAACATTGTTTAGGGTGTTGCTAGGTGACAAAGCCCTCTCAGATAAGTTGCTGAAACACAGAGGTTTCTTGGTGGTAGGCTCTTGTGTTTGGGTGACAAGTTTGGAGAGATTTAGTTGACTTTATGTCAAAAATCTAGTGTTTGACAAAAAGAAGCAGCCAGGAGAAGTGGGAGCAGGAGGGGAGAAGGTGGTGTGGCCTGCTGGCCATGCCCAGGCCCTCCACATACAGGACCTCTACTACTAACCCTAATTGCCTACCTCTACTAACCCTAATGCTAACCCTAACCCTAACCCTAACGCTAATCCTAAACCTAACCTAACACTAACCCTATACCTAACCCTAACCCTAACCCAAACATTAAACCTAAACCTAACCCTAAACCTAACCCTAAGACTAAACCTAACCATAACCCAAACATTAACCCTAAACCTAAACCTAACCCAAGCCCAAACCCTAACCCTAAACGTAACACTAACACAAACCCTAACCCTAACCGTAATTCAAACACTAACCCTAACCCTAACCCTAACCCTCACCAAAACCCAAACGCAATCCTCACCCTAACCCTAACCCTAACCCAAACCCAAACCCTAACCCTAACTCTCACACAAACCCTAACCCTAATCCTAATCCTAAACCTAACCATAACCCAAACCATAACCCTAAACCTAAATGTAACCCTAACCCTAAACCTAACCCTAACCCAAACCCAAACACTAAACCTAACCCTAATCCTAACCCTAACCCAAACCCTAAACCTAACCCTAACCCTAACCCAAAACCTAACCATAACCCGAATCCAAACTATAACACTATCTCTATACCTAACCCTAACCCTAAACCTAACCCTAACTCACATGTACACCCTAACCCTAACCCTAACCCAAACCCAAACCCTAACACTAACCCTAACCCTAACCCAAACCCTAACTCTAAACCTAACCTTAACCTTAAACCTAACCCTAACTCACACGCACACCCTATCTCTAACCCTAACCCTAACCCTAAACCTAACACAAAACCTAACCCTAACCCTAACCCTAACCCTAAACCTAACCCAAACCCTAACACTAACCATAACCCTAACCCAAACCCTAACTCTAAACCTAACCCTAACCCAAACCCAAACCCTAAACCTAACCCTAACCCTAACCCTAATCCTAACCCTAACCCTAACCCAAACCCAAACCCTAACACTAACCCTAAACCTAACCCAAACCCTAAACCTAACCCTAACCCAAAACCAAACACTAATCCTAACCCTAACCCTATCCCTAACCCTAATCCTAACCAAAACCAAACCCTAACACTAACCCTAACCCTAAACCTAACCCTAATCCAAACCCAAACACTAATCCTAACCCTAACCCTAACCCTAACCCTAACACTCACCATAACCCAAACGGAAACCCTAAACCTAACCCTAAACCTAACTCACACCCTAACCCTAACCCTAACCCTAACCCTAATCTAACCCTAACCCTAACCCAAACCATAACCCTAATCCTAATCATATCACTAACCCTAAACCTAACCCTAACCCTAACACTAACCCTAACCCTAACCCTAAACCTAACCCTAACCCTAATTCTAACCCTAACCCTAACCATAACCATAACCCATACCCTAATCCGAGGGTAGCCTTGAACTGATAATCCTCCTGCCTCACCCCCAAGAGTTGAGTTGTACTTTTTTAAGAGCAAAGATTGGATTCAGCAACAATGAAAAAGGAAAATATTTTCCCTCATTGAAAACGATGTCCAAAGTAGTTTTCTGATTCAACTGTAGCTTATAGTACTTAAGAATCCAATATCAATAATATGGTAATTTGTAGAAACAATGAGGTTGGTTATTTATGTAACCACGTGCAATCCTGGGAAGAGCTGCAGGACTGGAAAGCAACCTTGGCATGACTTGACCAGGGGAGGCGCACCTGCTCGGAAGCTATGATAGACAGGCAGAGCTCTGCAAGTGAGTGCTGAGTGCTATTGGTCAGTCTCCTGTCATTGGTGTCTGATGTGGGCAGGAGTGCTGAGGTCACAGAATCTTGGACTAAGATTCTGGAACTCCAAGAGGCAGTGACCAGGCAAACATTGTTTAGGGTGTAGCTAGGTGACAAAGCCCTCTCAGATAAGTTGCTGAAACACAGAGGTTTCTTGGTGGTAGGCTCTTGTGTTTGGGTGACAAGTTTGGAGAGATTTAGTTGACTTTAGGTCAAAAATCTAGTGTTTGACAAAAGAAGCAGCCAGGAGAAGTGGGAGGAGGAGGGGAGAAGGTGGTGTGGCCTGCTGGCCATGCCCAGGGCCTCCACATGCAGGACCTCTACTACTAACCCTAATTGCCTACCTCTACTAACCCTAACCCTAACCCTAACCCTAATCCTAAACCTAACCTAACACTAACCCTATACCTAACACCAACACTAAACCAAACTTTAACCCTCAACCTAACCCAAACACTTACCCTAACACTAACTCTAACCATAATCCAAACATTAACCCTAAACCTAACCCTAACTCTAGCCCAAACCCAACCCTAAACGTAACACTAACACAAAACCTAACCCTAACCCTAACCCAAACCCAAACCCTAACCCTAACCCTAACCCTAACCCTAACCCAAATATTAACAATAAACCTAACCCTAACCTAAACCCTAACCCTAAACCTAACACTAACCCAAACCCTAACCATAACCATAATCCTAACCCTAACCCAAACCCTAACCCTAAAGCTAACCCAAACATTAACCCTAAACCTACCCCTAACCCAAACCCTAACCCTAAACCTAACACTAGCCCAAACCCTAACCCTAAACCTAACCATAACACAAACCCTAACCCTATCCCAAAACCAAACACTAACCCTAAGCCTAATCCTAACCCTAAACCTAACCCTAACCCTAACGGAACCCATAAACATAACCCTATCCCTAAACACAACCCTAACCCAAACCTTAACCCTAAACCTGACCCTAACCCTAACCCTAAAACCGAATACTAAACCTGAACATAAACCTAAACCAAACCATAACCCTAACACTAACCCTAACCCTAACCCTAAACCTAACCCTAACCCTAATTCTAACCCTAACCCTAACCATAACCATAACCCATACCCTAATCCGAGGGTAGCCTTGAACTGATAATCCTCCTGCCTCACCCCCAAGAGTTGAGTTGTACTTTTTTAAGAGCAAAGATTGGATTCAGCAACAATGAAAAAGGAAAATATTTTCCCTCATTGAAAACGATGTCCAAAGTAGTTTTCTGATTCAAATGTAGCTTATAGTACTTAAGAATTCAATATCAATAATATGGTAATTTCTAGAAAGAATGAGGTTGGTTATTTATGTAACCACGTGCAATCCTGGCAAGAGGTGCAGTACTGGGAAGCAACCTTGGCATGACTTGACCAGGGGAGGCGCACTTGCTCGGAAGCTATGATAGACAGGCAGAGCTCTGCAAGTGAGTGCTGAGTGCTATTGGTCAGTCTCCTGTCATTGGTGTCTGATGTGGGCAGGAGTGCTGAGGTCACAGAATCTTGGACTAAGATTCTGGAACTCCAAGAGGCAGTGACCAGGCAAACATTGTTTAGGGTGTTGCTAGGTGACAAAGCCCTCTCAGATAAGTTGCTGAAACACAGAGGTTTCTTGGTGGTAGGCTCTTGTGTTTGGGTGACAAGTTTGGAGAGATTTAGTTGACTTTATGTCAAAAATCTAGTGTTTGACAAAAAGAAGCAGCCAGGAGAAGTGGGAGCAGGAGGGGAGAAGGTGGTGTGGCCTGCTGGCCATGCCCAGGCCCTCCACATACAGGACCTCTACTACTAACCCTAATTGCCTACCTCTACTAACCCTAATGCTAACCCTAACCCTAACCCTAACGCTAATCCTAAACCTAACCTAACACTAACCCTATACCTAACCCTAACCCTAACCCAAACATTAAACCTAAACCTAACCCTAAACCTAACCCTAAGACTAAACCTAACCATAACCCAAACATTAACCCTAAACCTAAACCTAACCCAAGCCCAAACCCTAACCCTAAACGTAACACTAACACAAACCCTAACCCTAACCGTAATTCAAACACTAACCCTAACCCTAACCCTAACCCTCACCAAAACCCAAACGCAATCCTCACCCTAACCCTAACCCTAACCCAAACCCAAACCCTAACCCTAACTCTCACACAAACCCTAACCCTAATCCTAATCCTAAACCTAACCATAACCCAAACCATAACCCTAAACCTAAATGTAACCCTAACCCTAAACCTAACCCTAACCCAAACCCAAACACTAAACCTAACCCTAATCCTAACCCTAACCCAAACCCTAAACCTAACCCTAACCCTAACCCAAAACCTAACCATAACCCGAATCCAAACTATAACACTATCTCTATACCTAACCCTAACCCTAAACCTAACCCTAACTCACATGTACACCCTAACCCTAACCCTAACCCAAACCCAAACCCTAACACTAACCCTAACCCTAACCCAAACCCTAACTCTAAACCTAACCTTAACCTTAAACCTAACCCTAACTCACACGCACACCCTATCTCTAACCCTAACCCTAACCCTAAACCTAACACAAAACCTAACCCTAACCCTAACCCTAACCCTAAACCTAACCCAAACCCTAACACTAACCATAACCCTAACCCAAACCCTAACTCTAAACCTAACCCTAACCCAAACCCAAACCCTAAACCTAACCCTAACCCTAACCCTAATCCTAACCCTAACCCTAACCCAAACCCAAACCCTAACACTAACCCTAAACCTAACCCAAACCCTAAACCTAACCCTAACCCAAAACCAAACACTAATCCTAACCCTAACCCTATCCCTAACCCTAATCCTAACCAAAACCAAACCCTAACACTAACCCTAACCCTAAACCTAACCCTAATCCAAACCCAAACACTAATCCTAACCCTAACCCTAACCCTAACCCTAACACTCACCATAACCCAAACGGAAACCCTAAACCTAACCCTAAACCTAACTCACACCCTAACCCTAACCCTAACCCTAACCCTAATCTAACCCTAACCCTAACCCAAACCATAACCCTAATCCTAATCATATCACTAACCCTAAACCTAACCCTAACCCTAACACTAACCCTAACCCTAACCCTAAACCTAACCCTAACCCTAATTCTAACCCTAACCCTAACCATAACCATAACCCATACCCTAATCCGAGGGTAGCCTTGAACTGATAATCCTCCTGCCTCACCCCCAAGAGTTGAGTTGTACTTTTTTAAGAGCAAAGATTGGATTCAGCAACAATGAAAAAGGAAAATATTTTCCCTCATTGAAAACGATGTCCAAAGTAGTTTTCTGATTCAACTGTAGCTTATAGTACTTAAGAATCCAATATCAATAATATGGTAATTTGTAGAAACAATGAGGTTGGTTATTTATGTAACCACGTGCAATCCTGGGAAGAGCTGCAGGACTGGAAAGCAACCTTGGCATGACTTGACCAGGGGAGGCGCACCTGCTCGGAAGCTATGATAGACAGGCAGAGCTCTGCAAGTGAGTGCTGAGTGCTATTGGTCAGTCTCCTGTCATTGGTGTCTGATGTGGGCAGGAGTGCTGAGGTCACAGAATCTTGGACTAAGATTCTGGAACTCCAAGAGGCAGTGACCAGGCAAACATTGTTTAGGGTGTAGCTAGGTGACAAAGCCCTCTCAGATAAGTTGCTGAAACACAGAGGTTTCTTGGTGGTAGGCTCTTGTGTTTGGGTGACAAGTTTGGAGAGATTTAGTTGACTTTAGGTCAAAAATCTAGTGTTTGACAAAAGAAGCAGCCAGGAGAAGTGGGAGGAGGAGGGGAGAAGGTGGTGTGGCCTGCTGGCCATGCCCAGGGCCTCCACATGCAGGACCTCTACTACTAACCCTAATTGCCTACCTCTACTAACCCTAACCCTAACCCTAACCCTAATCCTAAACCTAACCTAACACTAACCCTATACCTAACACTAACCCTAAACCAAACATTAAACCTAAACCTAACCCAAACACTAACCCTAACACTAAACCTAACCATAATCCAAACATTAACCCTAAACCTAACCCTAACCCTAGCCCAAACCCAACCCTAAACGTAACACTAACACAAAACCTAACCCTAACCCTAACCCAAACCCAAACCCTAACCCTAACCCTAACCCTAACCCTAACCCAAATATTAACAATAAACCTAACCCTAACCTAAACCCTAACCCTAAACCTAACACTAACCCAAACCCTAACCATAACCATAATCCTAACCCTAACCCAAACCCTAACCCTAAAGCTAACCCAAACATTAACCCTAAACCTACCCCTAACCCAAACCCTAACCCTAAACCTAACACTAGCCCAAACCCTAACCCTAAACCTAACCCTAACACAAACCCTAACCCTACCCCAAAACCAAACACTAACCCTAACCCTACTCCTAACCCTAAACCTACCCCTAACCCTAACGGACCCCATAAACCTAACCCTCTCCCTAAACACAACCCTAACCCAAACCTTAACCCTAAACCTGACCCTAACCCTAACCCTAAAACCGAATACTAAACCTGAACATAAACCTAAACCAAACCATAACCCTAACACTAACCCTAACCCTAACCCTAAACCTAACCCTAACCCTAATTCTAACCCTAACCCTAACCATAACCATAACCCATACCCTAATCCGAGGGTAGCCTTGAACTGATAATCCTCCTGCCTCACCCCCAAGAGTTGAGTTGTACTTTTTTAAGAGCAAAGATTGGATTCAGCAACAATGAAAAAGGAAAATATTTTCCCTCATTGAAAACGATGTCCAAAGTAGTTTTCTGATTCAAATGTAGCTTATAGTACTTAAGAATTCAATATCAATAATATGGTAATTTCTAGAAAGAATGAGGTTGGTTATTTATGTAACCACGTGCAATCCTGGCAAGAGGTGCAGTACTGGGAAGCAACCTTGGCATGACTTGACCAGGGGAGGCGCACTTGCTCGGAAGCTATGATAGACAGGCAGAGCTCTGCAAGTGAGTGCTGAGTGCTATTGGTCAGTCTCCTGTCATTGGTGTCTGATGTGGGCAGGAGTGCTGAGGTCACAGAATCTTGGACTAAGATTCTGGAACTCCAAGAGGCAGTGACCAGGCAAACATTGTTTAGGGTGTAGCTAGGTGACAAAGCCCTCTCAGATAAGTTGCTGAAACACAGAGGTTTCTTGGTGGTAGGCTCTTGTGTTTGGGTGACAAGTTTGGAGAGATTTAGTTGACTTTAGGTCAAAAATCTAGTGTTTGACAAAAAGAAGCAGCCAGGAGAAGTGGGAGGAGGAGGGGAGAAGGTGGTGTGGCCTGCTGGCCATGCCCAGGCCCTCCACATACAGGACCTCTACTACTAACCCTAATTGCCTACCTCTACTAACCCTAACGCTAACCCTAACCCTAACCCTAACCCTAATCCTAAACCTAACCTAACACTAACCCTATACCTAACACTAACCCTAAACCAAACATTAAACCTAAACCTAACCCAAACACTAACCCTAACACTAAACCTAACCATAACCCAAACTTTAACCCTAAACCTAACCCTAACCCTAGCCCAAACCCAACCCTAAACGTAACACTAACACAAAACCTAACCCTAACCCTAACCCAAACCCAAACCCTAACCCTAACCCTAACCCTAACCCAAATATTAACACTAAACCTAACCCTAACCTAAACCCTAACCCTAAACCTAATACTAACCCAAACCCTAACCATAACCATAATCCTAACCCTAACCCAAACCCTAACCCTAAAGCTAACCCAAACATTAACCCTAAACCTAACCCTAACCCAAACCCTAACCCTAAACCTAACCCTAGCCCAAATCCTAACCCTAAACCTAACCATAACACAAACCCTAACCCTATCCCAAAACCAAACACTAACCCTAAGCCTAATCCTAACCCTAAACCTAACACTAACCCTAACGGAACCCATAAACATAAACCTATCCCTAAACACAACCCTAACCCAAACCTTAACCCTAAACCTGACCCTAACCCTAACCCTAAAACCGAATACTAAACCTGAACATAAACCTAAACCAAACCATAACCCTAACACTAACCCTAACCCTAACCCTAAACCTAACCCTAACCCTAATTCAAACCCTAACCCTAACAATAACCATAACCCATACCCTAATCCGAGGGTAGCCTTGAACTGATAATCCTCCTGCCTCACCCCCAAGAGTTGAGTTGTACTTTTTTAAGAGCAAAGATTGGATTCAGCAACAATGAAAAAGGAAAATATTTTCCCTCATTGAAAACGATGTCCAAAGTAGTTTTCTGATTCAAATGTAGCTTATAGTACTTAAGAATCCAATATCAATAATATGGTAATTTGTAGAAACAATGAGGTTGGTTATTTAGGTAACCACGTGCAATCCTGGCTAGAGCTGCAGGACTGGGAAGCAACCTTGGCATGACTTGACCAGGGGAGGCGCACCTGCTCGGAAGCTATGATAGACAGGCAGAGCTCTGCAAGTGAGTGCTGAGTGCTACTGGTCAGTCTCCTGTCGTTGGTGTCTGATGTGGGCAGGAGTGCTGAGGTCACAGAATCTTGGACTAAGATTCTGGAACTCCAAGAGGCAGTGACCAGGCAAACATTGTTTAGGGTGTTGCTAGGTGACAAAGCCCTCTCAGAAAAGTTGCTGAAACACAGAGGTTTCTTGGTGGTAGGCTCTTGTGTTTGGGTGACAAGTTTGGAGAGATTTAGTTGACTTTACGTCAAAAATCTAGTGTTTGACAAAAAGAAGCAGCCAGGAGAAGTGGGAGGAGGAGGGGAGAAGGTGGTGTGGCCTGCTGGCCATGCCCAGGCCCTCCACATACAGGACCTCTACTACTAACCCTAATTGCCTACCTCTACTAACCCTAACGCTAACCCTAACCCTAACCGTAACGCTAATCCTAAACCTAACCTAACACTAACCCTATACCTAACCCTAACCCTAACCCAAACATTAAACCTAAACCTAACCCTAACCCTAACCCTAAGACTAAACCTAACCATAACCCAAACATTAAACCTAAACCTAACCCTAACCCTAGCCCAAACCCTAACCCTAAACGTAACACTAACACAAACCCTAACCCTAACCCTAATCCAAACACTAACCCTAACCCTAACCCTAACCCTCACCAAAACCCAAACGCAATCCTCACCCTAACCCTAACCCTAACCCAAACCCAAACCCTAACCCTAACTCTCACACAAACCCTAACCCTAATCCTAATGCTAAACCTAACCCTAACCCAAACCATAACCCTAAACCTAAATGTAACCCTAACCCTAAACCTAACCCTAACCCAAACCCAAACACTAAACCTAACCCTAATCCTAACCCTAACCCAAACCCTAAACCTAACCCTAACCCTAACCCAAAACCTAACCATAACCCGAATCCAAACTATAACACTATCTCTATACCTAACCCTAACCCTAAACCTAACCCTAACTCACACGCACACCCTAACCCTAACCCTAACCCAAACCCAAACCATAACACTAACCCTAACCCTAACCCAAACCCTAACTCTAAACCTAACCTTAACCCTAAACCTAACCCTAACTCACACGCACACCCTAACCCTAACCCTAACCCTAACCCTAAACCTAACACAAAACCTAACCCTTACCCTAACCCTAACCCAAACCTAACCCAAACCCTAACACTAACCATAACCCTAACCCAAACCCTAACTCTAAACCTAACCCTAACCCAAACCCAAACCCTAACCCTAACCCTAACCCTAACCCTAATCCTAACCCTAACCCTAACCCAAACCCAAACCCTAACACTAACCCTAAACCTAACCCAAACCCTAAACCTAACCCTAACCCAAAACCAAACCCTAATCCTAACCCTAACCCTATCCCTAACCCTAATCCTAACCAAAACCAAACCCTAACACTAACCCTAACCCTAAACCTAACCCTAATCCAAACCCAAACCCTAACCCTAATCCTAACCGTAACCCAAACCCTAACCATAACCAGAACACAAACCATAACTCTATCCCTAAATCTATCCCTAACCCTAAACCTAACCCTAACCCAAACGCACACCCTAACCCTAACCCTAACCCTAACCCTAACCCAAACCCTAACCCTAAACTTAAACTAAACTTAACCCTAACCCAAATGCTAACCCTAACCCTAACCCTAACCCTAACCTAATCCTAAACCTGACCTTAACCCAAATCCTAAAGTTATCGAAAACCCTCACCCTAAACCTAACCTAAACCCTAACCCTAACCCTAACACTAACCCTAACCCTAACATTAACCCTAACCCAAACCCAAACCCTAATCCTAACACTAACACTCACCCTAACCCAAACGGAAATCCTAAACCTAACCCTAAACCTAACTCACACCCTAACCCTAATCCTAACCCTAACCCTAATCTAACCCTAACCCTAACCCAAACCATAACCCTAATCCTAATCATATCCCTAACCCTAAACCTAACCCTATCCCAAACACTAACCCTAACCCTAAACCTAAACCTAACCCTAACCCTAATTCTAACCCTAACCCTAACCAAAACCATAACCCATACCCTAATCCGAGGGTAGCCTTGAACTGATAATCCTCCTGCCTCACCCCCAAGAGTTGAGTTGTACTTTTTTAAGAGCAAAGATTGGATTCAGCAACAATGAAAAGGGAAAATATTTTCCCTCATTGAAAACGATGTCCAAAGTAGTTTTCTGATTGAAATGTAGCTTATAGTACTTAAGAATCCAATATCAATAATATGGTAAGTTCTAGAAAGAATGAGGTTGGTTATTTATGTAACCACGTGCAATCCTGGCAAGAGCTGCAGGACTGGGAAGCAACCTTGGCATGACTTGACCAGGGGAGGCGCACCTGCTCGGAAGCTATGATAGACAGGCAGAGCTCTGCAAGTGAGTGCTGAGTGCTATTGGTCAGTCTCCTGTCATTGGTGTCTGATGTGGGCAGGAGTGCTGAGGTCACAGAATCTTGGACTAAGATTCTGGAACTCCAAGAGGCAGTGACCAGGCAAACATTGTTTAGGGTGTAGCTAGGTGACAAAGCCCTCTCAGATAAGTTGCTGAAACACAGAGGTTTCTTGGTGGTAGGCTCTTGTGTTTGGGTGACAAGTTTGGAGAGATTTAGTTGAATTTAGGTAAAAAATCTAGTGTTTGACAAAAAGAAGCAGCCAGGAGAAGTGGGAGGAGGAGGGGAGAAGGTGGTGTGGCCTGCTGGCCATGCCCAGGCCCTCCACATACAGGACCTCTACTACTAACCCTAATTGCCTACCTCTACTAACGCTAACGCTAACCTTAACCCTAACCCTAACCCTAAACCAAACATTAAACCTAAACCTAACCCTAACACTAACCCAAACCCTAACCCTAACCCTAACCCTAACCCAAATATTAACACTAAAACTAACCCTAACCTAAACCCTAACCCTAAACCTAACACTAACCCAAACCCTAACCATAACCATAATCCTAACCCTAACCCAAACCCTAACCCTAAAGCTAACCCAAACATTAACCCTAAACCTAACCCTAACCCAAACTCTAACCCTAAACCTAACCCTAGCCCAAACCCTAAACCTAAACCTAACCATAACACAAACCCTAACCCTATCCCGAAACCAAACACTAACCCTAAGCCTAATCCTAACCCTAAACCTAACCCTAACCCTAACGGAACCCATAAACATAACCCTATCCCTAAACACAACCCTAACCCAAACCTTAACCCTAAACCTGACCCTAACCCTAACCCTAAAACCGAATACTAAACCTGAACATAAACCTAAACCAAACCATAACCCTAACACTAACCCTAACCCTAACCCTAAACCTAACCCTAACCCTAATTCTAACCCTAACCCTAACCATAACCATAACCCATACCCTAATCCGAGGGTAGCCTTGAACTGATAATCCTCCTGCCTCACCCCCAAGAGTTGAGTTGTACTTTTTTAAGAGCAAAGATTGGATTCAGCAACAATGAAAAAGGAAAATATTTTCCCTCATTGAAAACGATGTCCAAAGTAGTTTTCTGATTCAAATGTAGCTTATAGTACTTAAGAATCCAATATCAATAATATGGTAATTTGTAGAAAGAATGAGGTTGGTTATTTAGGTAACCACGTGCAATCCTGGCAAGAGCTGCAGGACTGGTAAGCAACCTTGGCATGACTTGACCAGGGGAGGCGCACCTGCTCGGAAGCTATGATAGACAGGCAGAGCTCTGCAAGTGAGTGCTGAGTGCTACTGGTCAGTCTCCTGTCATTGGTGTCTGATGTGGGCAGGAGTGCTGAGGTCACAGAATCTTGGACTAAGATTCTGGAACTCCAAGAGGCAGTGACCAGGCAAACATTGTTTAGGGTGTTGCTAGGTGACAAAGCCCTCTCAGATAAGTTGCTGAAACACAGAGGTTTCTTGGTGGTAGGCTCTTGTGTTTGTTTGACAAGTTTGGAGAGATTTAGTTGACTTTACGTCAAAAATCTAGTGTTTGACAAAAAGAAGCAGCCAGGAGAAGTGGGAGGAGGAGGGGAGAAGGTGGTGTGGCCTGCTGGCCATGCCCAGGCCCTCCACATACAGGACCTCTACTACTAACCCTAATTGCCTACCTCTACTAACCCTAATGCTAACCCTAACCCTAACCCTAACCCTATCCCAAAACCAAACACTAACCCTAAGTCTAATCCTAACCCTAAACCTAACCCTAACCCTAACGGAACCCATAAACATAACCCTATCCCTAAACACAACCCTAACCCAAACCTTAACGCTAAACCTGACCCTAACCCTAACCCTAAAACCGAATACTAAACCTGAACATAAACCTAAACCAAACCATAACCCTAACACTAACCCTAACCCTAACACTAATCCAAACCCAAACACTAACCCTATACCTAACCCTAAACCAAACCCAAACCCTAACACTGAACTTAACACTAACCCTAACCCTAACGCAAACCCAAACCCTAACCCTAACCCTATCCTTAAGAATAACCCAAACCCTAACACTAAATCTACCCCAAACCCTAACCCTAGCCCTAACCCTAAACCAAACACAAACCATAACCCTAACCTTAAAACTAATCCTAACCCAAACCCAAACCCTAACCCTAACCCTAACCCTAAACCAAACCCTAACCATAACCAGAATCCAAACCATAACACTATCCCTAAACCTAACCCTAACCCTAAACCTAACCCTAACCCAAATGCACACCCTAACCCTAACCCTAACCCTAACCCACCCAAACCCTGACAACAACCCTAACCCTAACCTAAACCCTAACCCAAACCCTAACTCTAACCCTAACCCTAACCTAACCCTAACCCTAACACCAACCCTAAACCATACCCCAACCCAAACCCAAAACCTAACCGTAACCCTCACCCAAACCATGAACCTAATCGTAACACTAACCCTAACCCAAACCCTGACCGTAACCCTAATCCTAACCCTAACCCTAACACAAACCCTAACCCTAACCTAACCCTAACCCTAACCCTAACCCTATCCCTAAACCAAACCCAAACCCTAATCCTAACCCTAACCCTAACACTCACCCTAACCCAAACGGAAACCCTAAACCTAATCCTAACCCTAACTCAAACCCTAACCCTAACCTTAACCCTAATTCTAACCCTAACCCTTAACCTAACCCTAACCCAAACTCTAACCGTAACCGTAACCCTAACCCTATCCCTAACCCTAAACCTAACACTAACCCAAACCCCAACCCTAACCCTAACCCTAACCCTAAACCGAAGCCTAACAGTAAACCAAACCCTAACCCTAAACCTAACCGTATCCCAATCCCTAACGCTAAACCTAACCCTAACCCAAAGCCTAACCCTAAACCTAACAGTAACACAAAACCTAACCCTAACCCTAACCCTAACCCTAATCCAAACCCAAATCCTAACCCTAACCCTAACCCTAACCCTAACTCTAACCCTAATCCTAACCCTAACCCTAACCCAAACCATAACCCTAATCCTAATCGTATCCCAAACCCTAAACCTAACCCTAACACAAACACTATCACTAACCCTAACCCTAATCCTAAACCAAACCCTAACCCTAATTCTAACCCTAACCCTAACCATAACCATAACCCATACCGTAATCCGAGGGTAGCCTTGAACTGATAATCCTCCTGCCTCACCCCCAAGAGTTGAGTTGTACTTTTTTAAGAGCAAAGATTGGATGTACAAACAATGAAAAAGGAAAATATTTTCCCTCATAGAAAACGATGTCCAAAGTAGTTTTCTGATTCAAATATAGCTTATAGTACTTAAGAATCCAATATCAATAATATGGTAATTTGTAGAAAGAATGAGGTTGGTTATTTAGGTAACCACGTGCAATCCTGGCAAGAGCTGCAGGACTGTGAAGCAACCTTGGCATGACTTGACCAGGGGAGGAGCACCTGCTCTGAAGCTATGATAGACAGACAGAGCTTTGCAAGTGAGTGCTGAGTGCTATTAGACAGTCTCCTGTCATTGGTGTCTGATGTGGGCAGGAGTGCTGAGGTCACAGAATCTTGGAATACGATTCTGGAACTCCAAGAGGCAGTGAGGTGGCAAAGCATTGTTTAGGGTATTGCTAGGTGACAAAGCCCTCTCAGATGAGTTGCTGAAACACAGAGGTTTCATGGTGGTAGGCTCTAGTGTTTGGGTGACCAGTTTGGAGAGATTTAGTTGACTTTAGGTCAAAGTTCTAGTGTTTGACAAAAAGAAGCAGCCAGGAGAAGATGGGAGGAGGAGGGGAGAAGGTGGTGTGGCCTGCTGGACCTGCCTAGGTCCTCCACGTACAGGACCTCTACTACAAAGCCTACCTCTACTAACCTAAACCTAAACCTAACCCTTACCCTAAACCTAACCCTAAACCTAACCTAACACTAACCCTATACCTAACCCTAACCCTAACCCAAACATTAAACCTAAACCTAACCCTAACCCAAACCCTAAGCCTGAACCCAACCATAAACCAAACCCTAACCCTAAACCTAACCCTAACCCTAACCCAAACATTAACCCTAAACCTAACCCTAATCCTAGCCCAAATCCTAACCCTAAACCTAACCCTAACACAAACCCAAACCATAACCCAGCCCTAAACCTAACCCAAACTCTAACTGTAAACCTAAACCTAACCCTAACACTAAACGTAACACTAAACCAAACCCAAACCCTATACCTAACCCTAACCATAACACAAACATTAACACTAAACCTAACCCTAAAACAAACCCTAACCCTAAACCTAACCCTAACCCAAACCCTAACCATAACCATAACCCTAACCCTAACCAAAACCCTAACCCTAAAGCTAACCCAAATATTAACCCTAAACCTAACCCTAACCCAAACTCTAACCCTAAACCTAACCCTAACCCAAACCGTAACACTAACCCTAACCCTAAACCAAACCCTAACCCTAACCATAACCCAAACATTAACCCTAAACCTAACCCTAAACCTAACCCAAACCCTAACCCTAAACCTAACCCTAGCCCACACCCTAACCCTAAACATAACCCTAACACAAACCCTAACCCTAACGCTAACCAAACCAAATCCTAACCCTTACACTAACCCTAACCCCAACCGTAATCCTAAACCAAACTCAAACACTAACCCTAATTCTCACCCTAACCCTAACCCTAACCCTAATTCTAACCCTAACCCTAACCCTAACCCTAACCCAAACTATAACCGTAACCCTAACCCTAACCCAAACCCTAACCCTAACCC
>JAJHUQ010000037.1:3897500-3900000 GCA_035773235.1 Eospalax fontanierii | reverse complement strand
CCCTAACCCTAACATTAAACCTAACCCTAAACCTAACCCAAACTCTAACCGTAACCCTAACCCTAACCCTAACCCAAACCCAAATACTAACCCTAACCCTAAGCCTAACCCTAACCGTAACCCTAAATATAACCCTAACCCTAACCCTAACCCAATCCAAACCCTAACACTAAACTTAACCCTAACCCTAACCCTAAGCCTAAACCAAACCCTAACCCTAACCCTAACGCAAACCCTAACCCAAACACAAACCCTAACCCTAACCCTAACCCTAACAATAAACCTAACCCTAACCCAAACCCAAACCCTGATCCTAACCCTAACCCTCACCCTAACCCAAACCCTAACCCTAACACTAATTCTAACCCAAACCCTAACCCTAACCCTAATCCTAAACCTAACCCTAACCCAAACCCTAACCCTAACCCTAATCCGAAACCTAACCTTAACCCAAACCATAACCCTAAACCTAACCGTAACCCTAACCCTAACCCTAACCCAAACACTAACCCTAACCATAACCCTAAACCTACCCCTAACCCTAATTCTAACCCTAACCCTAACCATAAACATTACCCATACCCTAATCCCAGGGTAGCCTTGAACTGATAATCCTCCTGCTTCACCCCCAAGAGTTGAGTTGTACCTTTTTAAGAGCAAAGATTAGATTCTGCAACAATGAAAAGGAAAATATTTTCCCTCATAGAGAACGATGCCCAAAGTAGTTTTCTGATTCAAATGTAGCTTATAGTCCTGAAGAATCCAATATGAATAATATGGTAATTTCTAAAAAGAATGAATTTGGTTATTTAGGTAACCACGTACAATCCTGGCAAGAGTTGCAGGACTGGGAAGCAACCTTGGCATGACTTGACCAGTGGAGGAGCACCTGCTCTGAAGCTGTGATAGACAGGCAGAGCTTTGCAAGTAAGTGCTGAGTGCTATTGGTCAGTCTCCTTTCATTGGTGTCTGATGTGGCCAGGAGTGCTGAGGTCACAGAATCTTGGACTAAGATTCTGGAACTCCAAGAGACAGTGACCTGGCAAAGCATTGTTTAGGGTGTTGCTAGGTGGCAAACCCTCTCTGATGAATTGCTGCAAAACAAAGAGGTTTCTTGGTGGTAGGCTCTAGTGTTTGGGTGACCAGTTTGGAGAGATTTACTTGACTTTAGGTCAAAGTTCTAGTGTTTGACAAAAAGAAGCACCCAGGAGACGATGGGAGGAGGAGGGGAGACGGTGGTGTGGCCTGCTAGCCCTGCACAGGGCCTCCACATACAGGACCTCTACTAAAACGCCTAACTCTACTAACCCTAACCCTAACCCTAACCCTAACCCTAACACTAACCTAACACTAACCCGATACCTAACCCTAACCCTAACCCAAACATTAACCCTAAACCTAAACCTAACCCAAACCCTTAACCTAAACCTAACCCTAACCCAAACCTTAACCCTAACCCTAACCCAAACCCTAACCCTAACCCTAACCCTAACCCTAACACTAACCCTAACCCAAACCCAAACCCTAATCCTAACACTAACCCTAACCCTAACCATAACCCTCACCCTAACCCAAACGCAAACCCTAACCCTTACCTAACCCTAATCCAAACCCTAACCCTAACCCTAACCCTAACCATAATCCTAACCCTAACGTTAATCCAAACACTAAACCTAATGCTAACCCTAACCCTAACCGTAAACCAAACCCTTACCCTAACACTAAACCTAAACCTAACCCTAACCCTAACCCAAACCCAAAACATAACCCTAACCCTAACCATAACCTTAACACAAACCCTAACCCTGACACTAATCTTAGCCCTAACCATAACCCAAACCCTTACCCTAACCCTAACCCTAATCCTAACCTTAACTCTAACCCTAAACCTAAGCCTAACCCAAATCCTAAGCCTAGTCCTAACCCTAACTGTAACCCTAACGCAAACCCTAAACCTAACCCTAAGCGTAAACCTAACCCTAACTGAAACTCTACCCCTAATCCTAACCCTAACACTAACCCTAACACAAAACAAACCCTTACCCTAACCCTAACCCTAACCCCATACCAAACCCTAACCCTAACCTTAACCCTAACCATAACACTAACACTAACCCAAACCCTAAACCTATACCAAACCTCACCGAAACCCTAATCCTAAGGCTAACCCTAACCCTAACCCAAACCCAAACCCAAACCCTAACACTAACCCTAACCCAAACCGTAAATCTAATCATAACCTTAACCCTAACCCAAACCCTAACCCTAACACTACCCCTAACCCAAACCCTAACCTAAACCATAACTCTATCCTTAACTTCACCCTTACCATAAACCTAACTGTAACCCAAGCATCACACCCTAAACCTAACCGTAAACCTAACCCAAAACGTAACCGAAACCCTAATTAAACCTAACTCTATCCCTAAAACTAATCCAAACCCTAACCAAAACCCTAAACCTAACCCTAACCCTAACCCTAAACCTAAAAGTAACCCTA
>JAJHUQ010000037.1:3887500-3890000 GCA_035773235.1 Eospalax fontanierii | reverse complement strand
AATCCTCACCCTAACCCTAACCCAAACCCAAACCCAAACACTAAATCTAACCCTAACCCTAACCCTAACCCTAAACCAAAGCCTAAACCGAAACCTAACCCTAACCCAAATCCTCACACTAATCCTAAAACTAACACACACCCTAACCCTAACCTTAACCCTAACCCAAATCCAAACCCTAACCCTAACCCTAACACTAACCCAAACCCAAACCCTAACCGTAAACCTAACCCTAACCCTAACCCTAACCCTAACCCTAACCCAAACCCTAACCCTAACCTTAACCCTAATCGAAACCCTAACCCTAACCCAAACCTTAACCCTAACCAAACCAAAACCTAACCCTTCCACTAACCCTAACCCCAAGCCTAATCCTAAACCAAACCCAAACAATAACCCTAATTCTCAACCTAACCCTAAGTGAAAACCTAACACTAACCCTAACCCAAACCATAACTCTATCCAAAATCCTAACCTTAAACCTAAACCAAACCCAAAACTTAACCCTAACACTAACCCTAACACTAAACCTAACCTTGACCCTAACCCTAAACCTAACCCTAACACAAAACCTAACCCTAAAACAAACCCTAACCCTATCCCTAACCCTAATCCTAAACCTAAAAGTAACCCTAACCCAAACGCAAACCCTAACCCTAACCCTAACCCTAAACCTAACAGAAACCCTAACCCTAAACCTAACCCAAACCCAAACCATAACCGTAACCCTCACCCAAACCATAACCCTAATCCTAACCCTAACCCTAACCCAAACCCTAACCGTAACCCTAACCCTAACCTTAACGCTAACACAAACCCTAACCCTAACCCTAACCCTAACCCTAACCCTAACCCTAACCGAAACCCTAACTCTAACCCTAACCCTAACCCAAACCCAAACCCTAACCCTAACACAAACCCTAACCCTAAACCTAACCCAAACCCTAACCCTAACGCTAACCCTAACCCAAACCATATTCCTAACCCTAAACCTAACCCAAACACTAACCAAAACCCTAACCCTAACCCGAACCAAAACTTAACCCTAACCCAATCCCAAACCCTAACCCTAACCCTAACACTAACCGTAACCCACACCCTAAACCTAACCCTAACCTTAACCCAAACATTAACCCTGACCCTAACCCTAACCTAAACCCTAAATCTAAACTTAACCCTAACCCAAACCTAACCCTAACCCTAATCCTAATCCAAACCCTAACCCTAACAATAATCCTCACTCTAACCCTAACCCAAAACAAATCCTAACCCTATCCCAAAACCTAACCCTAACTCAAACCCAAACACTGAACCTAACCTTACCCCAAACCATAACTATATCCATAAACCTGACCTTTAACCCTATCCCAAACCCAAACACTAACCTTAACACTAACCCTAACCCTAAGCCAAACCCTAAAACTTACCCTAACAATAACCCTAACCATAACCCAAACCCTCACCCAAAGGCTCACCCCAAACCTAAACCTAAGCCAAACCCTAAACCTAACCCAAACCCTAACCCTAACCCTAACCCTAACACTAACACTAATTCTAACCCAAACCCTAACCGTATCCCTAACCCTTACACTAACTGAAACATTAACCCTAAACCTAACCCAAACCCAAACCCTAACCCTAAACCTAACCCTAACCAAAACCATAACCCTAAACCTAACCCTAACACAAACTCTAACCCTAACTCTAACCCAAACCCAAACCCTAACCATAACATTAAACCTAACCCTAAACCTAACCCAAACTCTAACCGTAACCCTAACCCTAACCCTAACCCAAACCCAAATCCTAACCCTAACCCTAAGCCTAACCCTAACCGTAACACTAAATATAACCCTAACCCAATCCAAACCCTAACACTAAACTTAACCCTAACCCTAACCCTAAGCCTAAACCAAACACTAACTCTAACCCTAACGCAAACCCTAACCCAAACACAAACCCTAACCCTAACCCTAACAATAAACCTAACCCTAACCCAAACCCAAACACTGATCCTAACCCTAACCCTCACCCTAACCCAAAACCTAACCCTAACACTAATTCTAACCCAAACCCTAACCCTAACCCTAATCCTAAACCTAACCCTAACCCAAACCCTAACCCTAACCCTAATCCTAAACCTAACCCTAACACAAACCATAACCCTAAACCTAACCGTAACCCTAACCCTAACCCTAACCCAAAGACTAACCCTAACCATAACCCTAAACCTAACCCTAACCCTAATTCTAACCCTAACCCTAACCATAAACATTACCCATACCCTAATCCCAGGGTAGCCTTGAACTGATAATCCTCCTGCTTCACCCCCAAGAGTTGAGTTGTACTTTTTTAAGAGCAAAGATTAGATTCTGCAACAATGAAAAGAAAATATTTTCCCTCATAGAGAACGATGCCCAAAGTAGTTTTCTGATTCAAATGTAGCTTATAGTCCTGAAGAATCCAATATGAATAATATGGTAATTTCTAAAAAGAATGA
>JAJHUQ010000037.1:3875000-3877500 GCA_035773235.1 Eospalax fontanierii | reverse complement strand
AACAATAACCCTAATTCTCAACCTAACCCTAAGTGAAAACCTAACACTAACCCTAACCCAAAGCATAACTCTATCCAAAAACCTAAACTTAAACCTAAACCAAACCCAAAACTTAACCCTAACACTAACCCTAACACTAAACCTAACTTTGACCCTAACCCTAAACCTAACTCTAACACAAAACCTAACCCTAAAACAAATCCTAACCCTATCCCTAACCCTAACCCTAAACCTAAAAGTAACCCTAACCCAAACGCAAACACTAACCCTAACCCTAACCCTAAACCTAACCCAAACCCTAACCCTAAACCTAACCCAAACCCAAACCATAATCGTAACCCTAACCCAAACCATAACCCTAATACTAACCCTAACCCTTACCCAAACCCTAACCCTAAACCTAACGCTTACCTTAACGATAACACAAACCCTAACCCTTACCCTTACACAAAGCCTAACCCTAACCCTAACCCTAACCCAAACCCTAACTCTAAAACTAACCCTAACCCAAACCCAAACCCTAACCCTAACCATAACCCTAACACAAACCCTAACCCTAACCCTAACCCAAACCCTAACCGTAACCCTAACCCTAACGCTAACACAAACCCTAACCCTAACCCTAACCCTAACCCTAACCCAAACCCTTACTCTTACCCTAACCCTAACCCAAACACAAACCAAAACCCTAACCCTAACCCTAACAATAACGCAAACCCTAACCCTAACCCTAACTCAAACCCAAACCCTTACCCGAACCCTAACCCAAACACAAACCCAAACCCTAACCCTAACCCTAAACATAACCCAAACCCAAAACCTGACCCTAAACCTAACGCTTACCCAAACCCTAACCATAACCAGAACCCAAACCATAACTCTATCCCTAAACCTAACCCTAACCCTAAACCTTACCCTAATCCAAACGCACACCCTAACCCTTACACTAACCCTAACCCTAAACCGAAACCTAACCCAAGCCCTAACACTAACCTTAGCCTAAACTTAACCCTAAACCATACGCTAAACCTAACCCTAACCCTAACCCTAACCCTAATCCTAACACTAACCCTTACCCAAACACTAAACTTATGGCAAACCCTCACCCTAAACCTAACCTAAACCCCAACCCTAACCCTAACACTAAACCTAAACCAAACCCAAAACCTAATCCTAACACTAACCCTAACCCTAACCCTAACACTCACCCTAAACCAAACGGAAACCCTAACCCTAACTCTAATCCTAACCCTAACCATAACCATAACCCTAACCCATCTTCTACCCATACCCTAACCCTAACACTAAACCTAATACTAAACAAACCCCTAACCCTATACCTAACCCTTACCCTAAAACATACATTAACCCTAAAACTAACCCTAACCCAAACCCTAACCCTAAACCTAAACCTATCCCAAACCCTAACCCTAACCCTAACCCTAACCTAAACCCTAACCCTAACCCTAACCCAAACATTAACCTAAACCTAACGCTAACCCAAACGCTAACCCTAAACCTAACCCTAGCCCAAAACCTAACCCTAAACCTAACCCAAACCCAAACCCTAACCCTAAACCTAATCCTAACCCTAACCCAAAGCCTTACCCTAACCCTAACCCTAACCCTAACCCAAACTCAAACCCTAAACCTAATGCTAACCCTAACCCAAACCCTATCCCTAACCCTAACCCTTATCCAAAACATAAATCTAACCCTAACCCTAACCCGAACCAAAACCTAAACCTAAACCAAACCCTGACCCTAACACTAAACCTAACCCAAACCTAAACTTAACCCTAACCCTAACTCAAACATTAACCCTAAACCTAACGGAAACCCTAACGCTAACCATAAACCTAACCCTAACCCAAACCCTAACCCTAACCCTAACCTTACCCCAAACCCTAACCCTAACCCTAACACTAACCCTAACCATAAACCTAACCCTAACCCTAACCCAAACCAAACCCTAACTCAAACCCTAAACCTAACATAACCCTAACATTAACCCTAACCAAAACCAAACCCTAACCTTAACCCTAACCCAAACCCAAACCCTTACACTAATCCTCACCCTAACCCTAACCCAAACCCAAACCCAAACACTAAATCTAACCCTAACCCTAACCCTAACCCTAACCCAAAGCCTAAACCGAAACCTAACCCTAACCCAAATCCTCACACTAATCCTAAACCTAACACACACCCTAACCCTAACCTTAACCCTAACCCAAATCCAAACCCTAACACTAACCCTAACACTAACCCAAACCCAAACCCTAACCGTAAACCTAACCCTAACCCTAACCCTAACCCTAACCCAAACCCTAACCCTAACCCTAATCCAAACCCTAACCCTAACCCAAACCTTAACCCTAACCACACCAAAACCTAACCCTTACACTAACCCTAACCCCAAGCCTAATCCTAACCAAACCCAAACTATAACCCTAATTCTCAACCTAACCCTAAACGAAAACCTAACACCAACCCTAAC
>JAJHUQ010000037.1:3845000-3850000 GCA_035773235.1 Eospalax fontanierii | reverse complement strand
CTAACCCTTACCCAAACACTCACCTTTCCGCACACCCTCCCCCTAATCCTAACCTAAATCCTTACCCTTAACCTCACACTAAACCTTACCCAAACCCACACCCTAATCCTAACACTAAGCCTAACCCTAACCCTAACACTCACCCTAAACCAAACGGAAACCCTAACCCTAACCCTAACCCTAACTCAAACCCTAACCCTAAACCTAACTCTAATACAAACCCTAACCCAAACCCTATCCCAAACCCAAACCCTAACCCTAACCATAACCCTAACCCATCCTCTACCCGTACCCTAACCCTAACAGTAAACCTAATACTAAACAAACCCCTAACCCTTACCCTTACCCTTTCCCGAAACAAAACATTAACCCTAAAACTAACCCTAACCCAAACCTTAACCCTAAACCTAACCCTAACCCAAACCCTAACCCTAACCCTAACCCTAATCCAAAACCTAAACCTAACCCTAACCCAAACATTAACCCTAAACCTAACCCTAACCCAAACGCTAACCCTAAACCTAACCCTAGCCCAAAACCTAACCCTAAACCTAACCCTAACACAAACCCTAACCCTAAACCAAACCCAAAACCAAACCCTAAACCTAACCCTAACCCTAACCCAAACTCTAACCGTAACTCTAACCCTAACCCTAACCCTAACCCTAAACCTAACACTAACCCAAACCCTAACCCTAACCCTAACCCTAACCCTAACCCTAACCCTAACTTTAACCCAAACATTAAACCTAAACCTAACCCTAACCCAAACCCTACCACTAAACCTAACCCTAACCCTAACCCTAACCCTAACCCTAACCCAAACCCTAACACTAAACCTAACCCTAATCCAAACCCTAACCCTAACCCAAACCTAAACCCTAACCAAACCAAAACATAACCCTTACACTAACCCTAACACCAAGCCTAATCCTAAACCAAACCCAAGCAATAACCCTAATTCTCAACCTAACCCTAAGCGAAAACCTAACACTAACCCTAACCCAAACCAATACTCTATCCCAAAACCTAACCTTAAACCTAAACCAAACCCAAAAGTTAAGGCTAATCCTAAACCTAACCCTGACCCTAACTCTAAACCGAACCCTAACCCAAACCCAAAACCTAACCCTAACACAAAACCTAACCCTAAAACAAACCCTAACCCTATCCGTAACCCTAACCCTAAACCTAAAAGTAACCCTAACCCAAACGCAAACCCTAACCCTAACCCTAAACCTAAACCTACCCCAAACCCTAACCGTAACCCTAACTCTAACCCTAACCCAAACACAAACCCTAAACCTAAACCTAACCCAAACCCAAACCATAACCGTAACCCTCACCCAAACCATAATCCTAATCATAACCCTAACCCTAACCCAAACCCTAAACGTAACCCTAACCCTAACCCTAACGCTAACACAAACCCTAACCCTAACCCTAACCCTAACACAAACCCTAACTCTAACCGTAACCCTAACCCAAACCCAAACCCTAACCCTAACCCTAACCCTAACCCAAACCCTAACGCTAACCCTAACCCTAACCCTAACCCATACCCTAAACCTAACCCTAAACCTTACCCAAACTCTAACCGTAACTCTAACCCTAACCCTAACCCTAAACCTAACACTAACACAAACCCTAACACTAACCCTAACCCTAACCCTAACCCTAAACCAAACATTAAACCTAAACCTAACCCTAACCCAAACCCTAACACTAACCCTAACACAAACCCTAACCCTAACCCTAACCCTAAGCCTAAGCCTAAACCTAACGCTAACACAAACCCTAACCCTAACCCTAACCCTAACCCTAACCCTAACGATAACCCTAACCCAAACGCAAACCCTAAACCTAATGCTAACCCTAACCCAAACCCTATCCCTAACCCTAACCCTTATCCAAACCCTAAATCTAACCCTAACCCTAACCCAAACCAAAACCTAAACCTAAACCAAACCCTGACCATAACACTAACCCTTACCCAAACCCTAAACCTAACCCTAACCCTAACCCAAACATTAACCCTAAACCGAACGCTAACCCTAACGCTAACCATAAACCTAACCCTAACCCAAACCCTAACCCTAACCTTAACCCAAACCCTAACCCTAATTCTAATCCTAACCCAAACCGATACCCTAACCCTAAACCTAACTCAAAACCTAACCCTAACCCTAACACTAACCCTAACCCTAAACCTAACCCTAACCCTAACACAAACCAAACCATAAATCAAACCCTAAACCTACCCCTAACCCTAACATTAACCCTAACCGAAACCAAACCCTAACTTTAACCCTAACCCAAACCCAAACCCTTACACTAATCTTCACCCTAACCCTAACCCAAACCCAAACCCAAACACTAAATCTAACCCTAACCCTAACCCTAACCCTAACCCAAAGCCTAAACCGAAACCTAACCGTAACCCAAATCCTCACACTAATCCTAAACCTAACACACAACCTAACCCTAAACTTAACCCTAACCCAAATCCAAACCCTAACCGTAACCCTAACCCTAACACTAACGCAAACACAAACCTTAACCCTAAACCTAACCCAAACCAAAACCATAACCGTAAACCTCACCCAAACCATAACCCTAATCCTAACCCTAACCCTAACCCAAACCCTACCCGTAACCCGAACCCTAACCCTACCCCAAACACAAACCCTACCCCTAACCCGAACCCTAACCCAAACTCTAAATCTAACCCTAACCCTAACCCAAACCCAAACCCTAACCCTAACCCTAACCCTAACCCAAACCCTAACCCAAACCCTAACCCAAACCCAAACCCTAAACCTAACCCTAACCCTAACCCTATCCCTAACCCTAAACGTAACCCTAACCCAAACGCAAACCCTAACCCTAACCCTAACCTTAACCCAAACCCTAACCGTAACCATAACCCTAACCATAACCCTAACGCAAACCCTAAACCTAAACCTAAACCTAAACCAAACCCAAACCCAAACCCTAACCCTAACCCTAACCCTAACCCTAACCCAAACACAAACAAAAACCCTAATCCTAACACTAAACATAACCCAAACCCAAACCCTAACCCTAAACCTAAACCTAACCCTTACCCATACCCTAACCATAACCAGAACCCAAACCCTAACTCTATCCCTAAACCTAACCCTAACAGTAAACCTTACCCTAATCCAAACGCACACCCTAACCCTAACCCTAACCCTAACCCTAAACCTAACCCAAGCCCTAACACTAACCTTAGGCTAAACTTAACCCTAACCCAAACGCTAAACCTAACCCTAATCCTAACCCTTACCCTAATCCTAACACTAACCCTTACCCAAACACTAACCTTATCCCAAACCTCACCCTAAACCTAACCTAAACCCTAACCCTAACCCTAACCCTAACCCTAAACCTAACACTAACCCAAACCCTAACACTAACCCTAACCCTAACCCTAACCCTAACCCTAACCCAAACATTAAACCTAAACCTAACCATAACAAAACCCTAACACTAACCCTAACACAAACCCTAACCCTAACCCTAACCCTAAGCCTAAGCCTAAACCTAACGGTAACACAAACCCTAACCCTAACTCTAACACTAACCCTAACCCTAACCCTAACCCTAACCCAAACGAAAACCCTAAACCTAATGCTAACCCTAACCCAAACCCTATCCCTAACCCTAATCCTTATCCAAACCCTAAATCTAACCCTAACCCTAACCCGAACCAAAACCTAAACCTAAACCAAACCCTGACCATAACACTAACCCTAACCCAAACCCTAAACCTAACCCTAACCCTAACCCAAACATTAACCCTAAACCTAACGCTAACCGTAACGCTAACCATAAACCTAACCCTAACCCAAACCCTAACCCTAACCCTAACCTTAACCCAAACCCTAACCATAATTCTAACCCTAACCCAAACCGAAACCCTATCCCTTAACCTAACTCAAAACCTAACACTAACCATAACACTAATCCTAACCCTAAACCTAACTCTAACCCTAACACAAACCAAACCCTAAATCAAACACTAAACCTAAACCTAACCCTAACATTAACCCTAACCGAAACCAAACCCTAACCTTAACCCTAACCCAAACCCAAACCCTTACACTAATCCTCACCCTAACCCTAACCCAAACCCAAACCCAAACCCAAACACTAAATCTAACCCTAACCCTAACCCTACCCCTAACCCAAAGCCTAAACCGAAACCTAACCGTAACCCAAATCCTCACACTAATCCTAAACCTAACACACACACTAACCCTAAACTTAACCCTAACCCAAATCCAAACCCTAACCTTAACCCTAACCCTAACCCTAACGCTAACACAAACCTTAACACTAAACCTAACACAAACCCAAACCATAACCGTAAGCCTCACCCAAACCATGAACCTAATCGTAGCCCTAACCCTAAGCCAAACCCTAACTCTAACCCTAACCCTAAACCAAACCCAAACCCAAACCCTAAACCTAAACCTAACCCTAACCCAAACTCTAACCGTAACTCTAACACTAACCCTAACCATAACCCTAAACCTAACACTAACCCAAACCCTAACCCTAACCCTAACCCTAACCCTAACCCTAACCCTAACCCAAACCCTCACACTAACCCTCACCCTAATCCAAACGCTAACCCTAACCCAAACCTTAACCCTAACCAAACCAAAACATAACCCTTACACTAACCCTAACCCCAAGCCTAATCCTAAACCAAACCCAAGCAATAACCCTAATTCTCAACCTAACCCTAAGCGAAAACCTAACACTAACCCTAACCCAAACCAATACTCTATCCCAAAACCTAAACTTAAACCTAAACCAAACCCAAAAGTTAACCCTAACAATAAACCTAACCCTGACCCTAACTCTAACCGTAACCCTAACCCAAAACCAAACCCTAACCCTAACACAAAACCTAACCCTAAAACAAACCCTAACCCTATCCCTAAACCTAACCCTAAACCTAAAAGTAA
>JAJHUQ010000037.1:3832500-3840000 GCA_035773235.1 Eospalax fontanierii | reverse complement strand
TCTAAATCTAACCCTAACCCTAAACCAAACCCAAACCCTAACCCTAACTCTAACCCTAACCCAAACCCTAACCCAAAACCCTAACCCAAACCCAAACCCTAAACCTAACCCTAACCCTAAGCCTAACCCTAACCCTAAACGTAGCCCTAACCCAAACGCAAACCCTAACCCTAACCCTAACCCTAACCAAAACCCTAACCGTAACCAGAACCCTAACCCTAACGCTAACACAAACCCTAAACCTAAGCCTAACGCTAACCCTAACCCAAACCCTAACTCTAAACCTAACCCTAACCCAAACCCAAAACTTAACCCTAACCATAACCCTAACGCAAACCCAAACCCTAAACCTAAACCTAACCCAAACCCAACCCTAACCCTAACCCTAACCCTAACCCAAACACAAACCCAAATCCTAATCCTAAAACTAGACATAACCCAAACCCAAACCCTAACGCTAACCCTAAACCTAACCCTTACCCAAACCCTAACCATAACCAGAACCCAAACCCTAACTCTATCCCTAAACCTAACCCTAACCCTAAACCTTACCCTAATCCAAACGCACAACCTAACACTAACCCTAACCCTAACCCTAAACCTAAACCTAACCCAAGCCCTAGCACTAACAGCCTAAACTTAACCCTAACCCAAACGCTAAACCTAACCCTAACCCTCACCCTTACCCTAATCCTAACACTAACCCTTACCTAAACACTAACCTTATCGCAAACCCTCACCCTAAACCTAACCTAAACCCTAACCCTAACCCTAACACTAAACCTTACCCAAACCCAAACCCTAATCCTAACACTAAGCCTAACCCTAACCCTAAAACTCACCCTAAACCAAACGGAAACCCTAACCCTAACCCTAACCCTAACTCAAACCCTAACCCTAAACCTAACTCTAATACAAACCCTAACCCAAACCCTAATCCTAACACTAAGCCTAACCCTAACCCTAACACTCACCCTAAACCAAACGGAAACCCTAACCCTAACCCTAACCCTAACTCAAACCCTAACCCTAAACCTAACTCTAATACAAACCCTAACCCAAACCCTATCCCAAACCCAAACCCTAACCCTAACCATAACCCTAACCCATCCTCTACCCGTACCCTAACCCTAACAGTAAACCTAATACTAAACAAACCCCTAACCCTAACCCTAACCCTTACCCGAAACAAAACATTAACCCTAAAACTAACCCTAACCCAAACCTGAACCCTAAACCTAACCCTAACCCAAACCCTAACCCTAACCCTAACCCTAACCCAAAACCTAAACCTAACCCTAACCCAAACATTAACCCTAAACCTAACCCTAACCCAAACGCTAACCCTAAACCTAACCCTAGCCCAAAACCTAACCCTAAACCTAACACTAACACAAACCCTAACCCTAAACCAAACCCAAACCCAAACCCTAAACCTAACCCTAACCCTAACCCAAACTCTACCCGCAACCTTAACCCTAACCCCAACCCTAACCCTAAACCTAACACTAACCCAAACCCTAACCCTAACCCTAACCCTAACCCTAACCCTAACCCTAACCCTAACTTTAACCCAAACATTAAACCTAAACCTAACCCTAACCCAAACCCTACCACTAAACCTAACCCTAACCCTAACCCTAACCCTAACCCAAACCCTAACACTAAACCTAACCCTAATCCAAACCCTAACCCTAACCCAAACCTAAACCCTAACCAAACCAAAACATAACCCTTACACTAACCCTAACCCCAAGCCTAATCCTAAACCAAACCCAAGCAATAACCCTAATTCTCAACCTAACCCTAAGCGAAAACCTAACACTAACCCTAACCCAAACCAATACTCTATCCCAAAACCTAACCTTAAACCTAAACCAAACCCAAAAGTTAAGGCTAACCCTAAACCTAACCCTGACCCTAACTCTAAACCTAACCCTAACCCAAACCCAAAACCTAACCCTAACACAAAACCTAACCCTAAAACAAACCCTAACCCTATCCGTAACCCTAACCCTAAACCTAAAAGTAACCCTAACCCAAACGCAAACCCTAACCCTAACCCTAAACCTAAACCTAACCCAAACCCTAACCGTAACCCTAACCCTAACCCTAACGCTTACACAAACCCTAACCCTAAACCTAACCCAAACCCAAAACCATAACCGTAACCCTCACCCAAACCATAATCCTAATCATAACCCTAACCCTAACCCAAAAACTAAACGTAACCCTAACCCTAACCCTAACGCTAACACAAACCCTAACCCAAACCCTAACCCTAACACAAACCCTAACTCTAACCCTAACCCTAACCCAAACCCAAACCCTAACCCTAACCCTAACCCTAACCCAAACCCTAACCCTAACCCTAACCCTAAACCTAACCCATACCCTAAACCTAACCCTAAACCTTACCCAAACTCTAACCGTAACTCTAACCCTAACCCTAACACTAAACCTAACACTAACACAAACCCTAACACTAACCCTAACCCTAACCCTAACCCTAACCCAAACCCTAACACTAACCCTAACACAAACCCTAACCCTAACCCTAACCCTAAGCCTAAGCCTAAACCTAACGCTAACACAAACCCTAACCCTAACCCTAACCCTAACCCTAACGATAACCCTAACCCAAACGCAAACCCTAAACCTAATGCTAACCCTAACCCAAACCCTATCCCTAACCCTAATCCTTATCCAAACCCTAAATCTAACCCTAACCCTAACCCAAACCAAAACCTAAACCTAAACCAAAGCCTGACCATAACACTAACCCTTACCCAAACCCTAAACCTAACCCTTACCCTAACCCAAACATTAACCCTAAACCGAACGCTCACCCTAACGCTAACCATAAACCTAACCCTAACTCAAACCCTGACCCTAACCTTAACCCAAACCCTAACCCTAATTCTAATCCTAACCCAAACCGATACCCTAACTCTAAACCTAACTCAAAACCTAACCCTAACCCTAACACTAACCCTAACCCTAAACCTAACCCTAACCCTAACACAAACCAAACCCTAAATCAAACCCTAAACCTACCCCTAACCCTAACATTAACCCTAACCGAAACCAAACCCTAACCTTAACCCTAACCCAAACCCAAACCCTTACACTAATCTTCACCCTAACCCTAACCCAAACCCAAACCCAAACACTAAATCTAACCCTAACCCTAACCCTAACCCTAACCCAAAGCCTAAACCGAAACCTAACCGTAACCCAAATCCTCACACTAATCCTAAACCTAACACACACCCTAACCCTAAACTTAACCCTAACCCAAATCCAAACCCTAACCGTAACCCTAACCCTAACACTAACGCAAACACAAACCTTAACCCTAAACCTAACCCAAACCAAAACCATAACCGTAAACCTCACCTAAACCATAACCCTAATCCTAACCCTAACCCTAACCCAAACCCTACCTGTAACCGTAACCCTAACCCTAACGCTAACACAAACCCTAACCCTAACCCTAACCCGAACCCAAACTCTAAATCTAACCCTAACCCTAACCCAAACCCAAACCCTAACCCTAACCCTAACCCTAACCCAAACCCTAACCCAAACCCTAACCCAAACCCAAACCCTAAACCTAACCCTAACCCTAACCCTATCCCTAACCCTAAACGTAACCCTAACCCAAACGCAAACCCTAACCCTAACCCTAACCTTAACCCAAACCCTAACCGTAACCATAACCCTAACCATAACCCTAACGCAAACCCTAAACCTAAACCTAAACCTAAACCAAACCCAAACCCAAACCCTAACCCTAACCCTAACCCAAACACAAACAAAAACCCTAATCCTAACACTAAACATAACCCAAACCCAAACCCTAACCCTAAACCTAAACCTAACCCTTACCCATACCCTAACCATAACCAGAACCCAAACCCTAACTCTATCCCTAAACCTAACCCTAACAGTAAACCTTACCCTAATCCAAACGCACACCCTAACCCTAACCCTAACCCTAACCCTAAACCTAACCCAAGCCCTAACACTAACCTTAGGCTAAACTTAACCCTAACCCAAACGCTAAAACTAACCCTCATCCTAACCCTTACCCTAATCCTAACACTAACCCTTACCCAAACACTAACCTTATCGCAAACCTCACCCTAAACCTAACCTAAACCCTAACCCTAACCCTAACCCTAACCCTAACCCTAAACCTAACACTAACCCAAACCCTAACACTAACCCTAACCCTAACCCTAACCCTAACCCTAACCCAAACATTAAACCTAAACCTAACCCTAACCCAAACCCTAACACTAACCCTAACACAAACCCTAACCCTAACCCTAACCCTAAGCCTAAGCCTAAACCTAACGCTAACACAAACCCTAACCCTAACTCTAACACTAACCCTAACCCTAACCCTAACCCTAACCCAAACGAAAACACTAAACCTAATGCTAACCCTAACCCAAACCCTATCCCTAACCCTAATCCTTATCCAAACCCTAAATCTAACCCTAACCCTAACCCGAACCAAAACCTAAACCTAAACCAAACCCTGACCATAACACTAACCCTAACCCAAACCCTAAACCTAACCCTAACCCTAACCCAAACATTAACCCTAAACCTAACGCTAACCGTAACGCTAACCATAAACCTAACCCTAACCCAAACCCTAACCCTAAACCTAACCTTAACCCAAACCCTAACCCTAATTCTAACCCTAACCCAAACCGAAACCCTATCCCTTAACCTAACTCAAAACCTAACACTAACCATAACACTAATCCTAACCCTAAACCTAACTCTAACCCTAACACAAACCAAACCCTAAATCAAACACTAAACCTAAACCTAACCCTAACATTAACCCTAACCGAAACGAAACCCTAACCTTAACCCTAACCCAAACCCAAACCCTTACACTAATCCTCACCCTAACACTAACCCAAACCCAAACCCAAACCGAAACACTAAATCTAACCCTAACCCTAACCCTACCCCTAACCCAAAGCCTAAACCGAAACCTAACCGTAACCCAAATCCTCACACTAATCCTAAACCTAACACACACGCTAACCCTAAACTTAACCCTAACCCAAATCCAAACCCTAACCGTAACCCTAACCCTAACCCTAACGCTAACACAAACCTTAACCCTAAACCTAACCCAAACCCAAACCATAACCGTAAGCCTCACCCAAACCATAACCCTAATCCTAAACCTAACCCTAACCCAAACCCTAACCGTAACCGTAACCCTAACCCTAACGCTAACACAAACCCTAACCCTAACCCTAACCCTAACCCAAACTCTAAATCTAACCCTAACCCTAACCCAAACCCAAACCCTAACCCTAAACCTAACCCTAACCCAAACCCTAACCCAAAACCTAACCCAAACCCAAACCCTAAACCTAACCCTAACCCTAACCCTAACCCTAACCCTAAACGTAACCCTAACCCAAACGCAAAACCTAAACCTAACCCTAACCCTAACCCAAACCCTAACCGTAACCATAACCCTAACCATAACCCTAACGCAAACCCTAAACCTAAACTTAACCTAACCCAAACCCAAACCCTAACTCTAACCCTAACCCTAACCCTAACCCAAACACAAACCCAAACCCTAATTCTAACACTAAACATAACCCAAACCCAAACCCTAACCCTAACCCTAACCCTAACCCAAACACAAACACAAACCATAATCCTAACACTAAACATAACCCAAACCCAAACCCTAACCCTAAACCTAAACCTAACCCTTACCCAAACCCTAACCATAACCAGAACCCAAACCCTAACTCTATCCCTAAACCTAACCCTAACCCTAAACCTTACCCTAATCCAAACGCACACCCTAACCCTAACCATAACCCTAACCCTAAACCTAACCCAAGCCCTAACACTAACCTTAGGCTAAACTTAACCCTAACCCAAACGCTAAACCTAACCCTAATCCTAACCCTTACCCTAATCCTAACACTAACCCTTACCCAAACACTAACCTTATCGCAAACCTCACCCTAAACCTAAGCTAAACCCTAACCCTAACCCTAACCCTAACCCTAAACCTAACACTAACCCAAACCCTAACACTACCCCTAACCCTAACCCTAACCCTAACCCTAACCGAAACATTAAACCTAAACCTAACCCTAACCCTAACCCTAAACCTAACACTAACCCAAACCCTAACACTAACCCTAACCCTAACCCTAACCCTAACCCTAACCCAAACATTAAACCTAAACCTAACCCTAACCCAAACCCTAACACTAACCCTAACACAAACCCTAACCCTAACCCTAACCCTAAGCCTAAGCCTAAGCCTAAACCTAACGCTAACACAAACCCTAACCCTAACTCTAACCCTAACCCTAAGCCTAAACCTAACCCTAACCCAAACGCAAACCCTAAACCTAATGCTAACCCTAACCCAAACACTATCCCTAACCCTAACCCTTATCCACACCCTAAATCTAACCCTAACCCTAACCCGAACCAAAACCTAAACCTAAACCAAACCCTGACCATAACACTAACCCTAACCCAAACCCTAAACCTAACCCTAACCCTAACCCAAACATTAACCCTAAACCTAACGCTAACCCTAACGCTAACCATAAACCTAACCCTAACCCAAACCCTAACCCTAACCCTAACCTTAACCCAAACCCTAACCCTAATTCTAACCCTAACCCAAACCGAAACCCTAACCCTTAACCTAACTCAAAACCTAACCCTAACCCTAACACTAACCCTAACCCTAAACCTAACTCTAACCCTAACACAAACCAAACCCTAAATCAAACACTAAACCTAACCCTAACCCTAACATTAACCGTAACCGAAACCAAACCCTAACCTTAACCCTAACCCAAACCCAAACCCTTACACTAATCCTCACCCTAAACCTAACCCAAACCCAAACCCAAACCCAAACACTAAATCTAACCCTAACCCTAACCCTAACCCTAACCCAAAGCCTAAACCGAAACCTAACCGTAACCCAAATCCTCACACTAATCCTAAACCTAACACACACGCTAACCCTAAACTTAACCCTAACCCAAATCCAAACCCTAACCGTAACCCTAACCCTAACCCTAACGCTAACACAAACCTTAACCCTAAACCTAACCCAAACCCAAACCATAACCGTAAGCCTCACCCAAACCATAACCCTAATCCTAACCCTAACCCTAACCCAAACCCTAACCGTAACCGTAACCATAACCCTAACGCTAACACAAACCCTAGCCCTAACCCTAACCCTAACCCAAACTCTAAATCTAACCCTAACCCTAACCCAAACCCAAACCCTAACCCTAAACCTAACCCTAACCCAAACCCTAACCCAAAACCTAACCCAAACCCAAACCCTAAACCTAACCCTAACCCTAACCCTAACCCTAACCCTAACCCTAAACGTAACCCTAACCCAAACGCAAAACCTAACTCTAACCCTAACCCTAACCCAAACCCTAACCGTAACCA
>JAJHUQ010000037.1:3822500-3825000 GCA_035773235.1 Eospalax fontanierii | reverse complement strand
AAACCCAAACCCCAAACCTAACCCTAACCCTAACCCTAACCCTAACCCTAACCCTAAACGTAACCCTAACCCAAACGCAAACCCTAACCCTAACCCAAACCCTAACCGTAACCATAACCCTAACCCTAACGCTAACACAAAACCTAACCCTAACCCTAACCCAAACCCTAACTCTAACCCTAACCCTAAGCCAAACCCAAAACTTAACCCTAACCATAACCCTAACGCAAACCCTAACCCTAAACCTAAACCTAACCCAAACCCAAACCCTAACCCTAACCCAAACACAAACCCAAACCCTAATCCTAACACTAAACATAACCCAAACACAAATCCTAACCCTAACCCTAAACCTAACCCTTACCCAAACCCTAACCATCACCAGAACCCAAACCCTAACTCTATCCCTAAACCTAACCCTAACCTTAACCTTACCCTAATCCAAACGCACACCCTAACCCTAACCTTAACCCTAACCCTAAACCTAAACCTAACCCAAGCCCTAGCACTAACAGCCTAAACTTAACCCTAACCCAAACGCTAAACCTAACCCTAACCCTAACCCTAACCATAACCCTAACCAAACCAAAACCTAACCCTTACACTAACCCTAACCCCAAGCCTAATCCTAAACCAAACCCAAGCAATAACCCTAATTCTCAACCTAACCCTAAGCGAAAACCTAACACTAACCCTAACCCAAACCAATACTCTATCCCAAAACCTAACCTTAAACCTAAACCAAACCCAAAAGTTAACCCTAACACTAAACCTAACCCTGACCCTAACTCTAACCCTAACCCTAACCCAAACCCAAACCCTAACCCTAACACAAAACCTAACCCTAAAACAAACCCTAACCCTATCCCTAAACCTAACCCTAAACCTAAAAGTAACCCTAACCCAAACGCAACCCCTAACCCTAACCCTAAACCTAAACCTAACCCAAACCCTAACCGTAACCTTAACCCTAACCCTAAGGCTAACACAAACCCTAACCCTAAACCTAACCCAAACCCACACCATAACCGTAACCCTCACCCAAGCCATAATCCTAATCATAACCCTAACCCTAACCCAAACCCTAAACGTAACCCTAACCCGAACCCTAACGCTAACACAAACCCTAACCCTAACCCTAACCCTAAACCTAACACTAACCCAAACCCTAACACTAACCCTAACCCTAACCCTAACCCTAACCCTAACCCTAACCCTAACCCTAAACCTAACGCAAACCCTAACCGTAACCCTAAACCTAACCCTAACGCTAACACAAACCCTAACCCTAAACCTAACCCAAACCCAAACCATAACCATAACCCTCACCCAAACCATAACCCTAATCATAACCCTAACCCTAAACCAAACCCTAAACGTAACCCTAACCCTAACCCTAAGGCTAACACAAACCCTAACCCTAACCCTAACCCTAAGCCTAACACAAACCCTAACTGTAACCCTAACCCTAACCCAAACCCAAACCCTAACCCTAACCCGAACCCTAACCCAAACCCTAACCCTAACCCTAACCCTCACCCAAACCCTAAACCTAACCCTAAACCAAACCCTAACCCTAACCCAAACTCTAACCGTAACTCTAACCCTAACCCTAACCCTAAACCTAACACTAACCCAAACCCTAACACTAACCCTAACACAAACCCTAACCCTAACCCTAACCCTAAGCCTAAGCCTAAACCTAACGCTAACACAAACCCAAACCCTAACACTAACCCTAACCCTAACCCTAATCCTAACCCAAACGCAAACCCTAAACCTAATGCTAACACTAACCCAAACCCTATCCCTAACCCTAACCCTTATGCAAACCCTAAATCTAACCCTAACCCTAACCCGAACCAAAACCTAAACCTAACCCAAACCCTGACCATAACACTAACCCTAACCCAAACCCTAAACCTAACCCTAACCCTAACCCAAACCCTAACCCTAATCCTAACCCTAACCCAAACCCAAACCCTAACCGTAAACCTAACTCAAACCCTAACCCTAACCCTAACACTAACCCTAACCCTAAACCTAACCCTAACCCTTATACAAACATTAACCCTAAACCTAACGCAAACCCTAACGCTAACCATAAACCTAACCCTAACCCAAACCCTAACCCTAACCCAAACCCAAACCCTAACCCTAACCCTAACTCAAACCCTAACCCTAACCCTAACACTAACCCTAACCATAAACCTAACCCTAACCCTAACACAAACCAAACCCTAACTCAAACCCTAAACCTAACCCTAACCCTAACATTATCCCTAACCGAAACCAAACCCTAACCTTAACCCTAACCCAAACCCAAACCCTTACACTAATCCTCACCCTAACCCTAACCAAAACCCAAACCCAAACACTAAATCTAACCCTAACCCTAACCCTAACCCTAACCCAAAGCCTAAACCGAAACCTAACCCTAACCCAAATCCTCACACTAATCCTAAACCTAACACACACCCTAACCCTAACCTTAACCCTA
>JAJHUQ010000037.1:3817500-3820000 GCA_035773235.1 Eospalax fontanierii | reverse complement strand
CCCTAACCCTAAACCTTACCCTAATCCAAACGCACACCCTAAACCTAACCCTAACCCTAACCCTAAACCTAACCCAAGCCCTAACACTAACCTTAGGCTAAACTTAACCCTAACCCAAACGCTAAACCTAACCCTAATCCTAACCCTTACCCTAATCCTAACTCTAACCCTTACCCAAACACTAACCTTATCGCAAACCCTCACCCTAAACCTAACCTAAACCCTAACCCTAACCCTAACACTAAACCTAACCCAAACCCAAACCCTAATCCTAACACTAACCCTAACCCTAACACTAACACTCACCCTAAACCAAAGGAAACCCTAACCCTAACCCTAACCCTAACCCAAACCCTAACCCTAACCCAAACACAAACCCAAACCCAAACCTTAATCCTAACCCTAAATATAACCCAAACCCAAACCCAAACCCTAACCCTAAACCTAACCCTTACCCAAACCCTAACCATAACCACAACTCAAATCATAACTCTATCCCTAATCCTAAACCTAACCCAAATTCTTGCCCTAATCCAAACGCACACCCTAACCCTAACTCTAACCCTAATCCTATCCCTAAACCTAACCCAAGCCCTAACACTAACCTTAGCCTAAACTTAACCCTAACCCAAACGCTAAATCTAACCCTAACCCTAACCCTGACCCTAATCCTAACACTAACCCTTACCCAAACACTAACCTTATCGCAAACCCTCACCCTATACCTAACCTAAACCCTAACCCTAACCCTAACACTAAACCTAAACCAAACCCAAACCCTAATCCTAACACTAACCCTAACCCTAACCCTAACACTCACCCTAAACCAAACGGAAACCCTAACCCTAACCCTAACCCTAACTCAAACCCTAACCCTAAACCTAACTCTAATACAAACCCTAACCCAAACCCTAATCCTAACACTAAGCCTAACCCTAACCCTAACACTCACCCTAAACCAAACGGAAACCCTAACCCTAACCCTAACCCTAACCCTAACTCAAACCCTAACCCTAAACCTAACTCTAATACAAACCCTAACCCAAACCCTATCCCAAACCCAAACCCTAACGCTAACCATAACCCTAACCCATCCTCTACTCCTACCCTAACCCTAACAGTAAACCTAATACTAAACAAACCCCTAACCCTAACCCTAACCCTTACCCAAAACCAAACATTAACCCTAAAACTAACCCTAACCCAAACCTTAACCCTAAACCTAACCCTAACCCAAACCCTAACCCTAACCCTAACCCTAACCCTAACCCAAACCCTAAACCTAACCCTAACCCAAACATTAACCCTAAACCTAACCCTAACCCAAACGCTAACCCTAAACCTAACCCTAGCCCAAAACCTAACCCTAAACCTAACCCTAACACAAACCCTAACCCTAAACCAATCCCAAACCCAAACCCTAAACCTAACCCTAACCCTAACCCAAACTCTAACCGTAACTCTAACACTAACCCTAACCATAACCCTAACCCTAACCCTAACCCAAACCCTAACCCTAACCCTAACCCTAACCCTAAACCAAACCCAAACCCAAACCCTAAACCTCACCCTAACCCTAACCCAAACTCTAACCGTAACTCTAACCCTAACCCTAACCCTAACCCTAAACCTAACACTAACCCAAACCCTAAACCTAACCCTAACCCTAACCCTAACCCTAACTTTAACCCAAACATTAAACCTAAACCTAACCCTAACCCAAACCCTAACACTAAACCTAACCCTAACCCTAACCCTAACCATAACCCTAACCAAACCAAAACATAAACCTTACACTAACCCTAACCCCAAGCCTAATCCTAAACCAAACCCAAGCAATAACCCTAATTCTCAACCTAACCCTAAGCGAAAACCTAACACTAACCCTAACCCAAACCAATACTCTATCCCAAAACCTAACCTTAAACCTAAACCAAACCCAAAAGTTAACTCTAACACTAAACCTAACCCTGACCCTAACCCTTACCCAAACCCTAAACATAACCAGAACCCAAAACCTAACTCTATCCCTAAACCTAACCCTAACCCTAAACCTTACCCTAATCCAAACGCACACCCTAAACCTAACCCTAAGCCTAACCCTAAACCTAACCCAAGCCCTAACACTAACATTAGGCTAAACTTAACCCTAACCCAAACGCTAAACCTAACCCTAATCCTAACCCTTACCCTAATCCTAACTCTAACCCTTACCCAAACACTAACCTTATCGCAAACCCTCACCCTAAACCTAACCTAAACCCTAACCCTAACCCTAACACTAAACCTAACCCAAACCCAAACCCTAATCCTAACACTAACCCTAACCCTAACCCTAACACTCACCCTAAACCAAACGGAAACCCTAACCCTACCCCTAACCCTAACCCAAACCCTCACCCTCACCCAAACACAAACCCAAACCCAAACCTTAATCCTAACCCTAAATATAACCCAAACCCAAACCCAAACCCTCACCCTAAACCTAACCCTTACCCAA
>JAJHUQ010000037.1:3800000-3805000 GCA_035773235.1 Eospalax fontanierii | reverse complement strand
CCCTAATCCAAACCCTAACCCTAACCCAAACCTTAACCCTAACCAAACCAAAACCTAACCCTTACACTAACCCTAACCCCAAGCCTAATCCTAAACCAAACCCAAACTATAACCCTAATGCTCAACCTAACCCTAAGCGAAAACCTAACACTAACCCTAAACCAAACCATAACTCTATCCCAAAACCTAACCTTAAACCTAAACCAAACCCAAAACTTAACCCTAACACTAACCCTAGCACTAACCCTAACTCTGACCCTAACCCTAAGCCTAACCTTAACCCAAACACAAACCCTAACCCTAACACAAAACCTAACCCTAAATCAAACTCTAACCCTAGCCCTAACCCAAACCCTAACCCTAATTGTAACCCTAACCCAAACGCAAAGCCTAACGCTAAACTTAACCCTAAACCTAACCCAAACCCAAACCATAACCGTAACCCTCACCCAAACCATAACCCTAATCCTAACCCTAACCCTAACCCAAACCCTAACCGTAACCGTAACCCTAACCCTAACGCTAACACAAACCCTAACCCTAACCCTAACCCTAAACGTAACCCTAACCCAAACGCAAACCCTAACCCTAACCCTAACCCTAACCCAAACCCTAACCGTAACCATAACCCTAACCCTAACGCTAACACAAACCCTAACCCTAACCCTAACCCAAACCCTAACTCTAACCCTAACCCTAACCCAAACCCAAAACTTAACCCTAACAATAACCCTAACGCAAACCCTAACCCTAAACCTAAACCTAACCCAAACCCAAACCCTAACCCTAACCCTAACCCTAACCCAAACACAAACCCAAACCCTAATCCTAACACTAAACATAACCCAAACCCAAATCCTAACCCTAACCCTAAACCTAACCCTTACCCAAACCCTAACCATAACCAGAACCCAAACCCTAACTCTATCCCTAAACCTAACCCTAACCCTAAACCTTACCCTAATCCAAACGCACACCCTAACCCTAACCCTAACCCTAACCCTAAACCTAAACCTAAGGCAAGCCCTAGCACTAACAGCCTAAACTTAACCCTAACCCAAACGCTAAACCTAACCCTAACCCTAACCCTTACCCTAATCCTAACACTAACCCTTACCCAAACACTAACCTTATCGCAAACCCTCACCCTAAACCTAAACTAAACCCAAACCCTAACCCTAACACTAAACCTAACCCAAACCCAAACCCTAATCCTAACACTAACCCTAACCCTAACCCTAACACTCACCCTAAACCAAACGGAAACCCTAACCCTAACCCTAACCCTAACACAAACCCTAAACTTAAACCTAACTCTAATACAAACCCTAACCCTAACCCTAACCCAAACCCAAACACTAACCCTAACCATAACCCTAACCCATCCTCTACCCGTACCCTAATCCTAACAATAAACCTAATACTAGACAAACCCCTAACCCTAACCCTAACCCTTACCCGAAACAAAACATTAACCCTAAAACTAAACCTAACCCAAACCTTAAGCCTAAACCTAACCCTAACCCAAACCCTAACCCTAACCCTAACCCTAACCCAAACCCTAAACCTAACCCTAACCCAAACATTAACCCTAAACCTAACCCTAACCCAAACGCTAACCCTAAACCTAACCCTAGCCCAAAACCTAACCCTAAACCTAACCCTAACACAAACCCTAACCCTAAACCAAACCCAAACCCAAACCCTAAACCTAACCCTAACCCTAACCCAAACTCTAACCGTAACTCTAACCCTAACCCTAACCCTAACCCTAAACCTAATAGTAACCCTAACCCAAACGCAAAACCTAACCCTAAGCTTAACCCTAAACCTAACCCAAAACCAAATCATAACCGTAAGCCTCACCCAAACCATAACCCTAATCCTAACCCTAACCCTAACCCAAACCCTAACCGTAACCGTAACCCTAACCCTAACGCTAACACAAACCCTAACCCTAACCCTAACCCTAACCCAAACTCTAAATCTAACCCTAACCCTAACCCTAACCCAAACCCAAACCCTAACCTTAAACCTAACCCTAACCCAAACCCTAACCCAAACCCTAACCCAAACCCAAACCCTAAACCTAACCCTAACCCTAACCCTAACCCTAACCCTAACCCTAAACGTAACCCTAACCCAAACGCAAACCCTAACCCTAACCCAAACCCTAACCGTAACCATAACCCTAACCCTAACGCTAACACAAAACCTAACCCTAACCCTAACCCAAACCCTAACTCTAACCCTAACCCTAAGCCAAACCCAAAACTTAACCCTAACCATAACCCTAACGCAAACCCTAACCCTAAACCTAAACCTAACCCAAACCCAAACCCTAACCCTAACCCAAACACAAACCCAAACCCTAATCCTAACACTAAACATAACCCAAACACAAATCCTAACCCTAACCCTAAACCTAACCCTTACCCAAACCCTAACCATCACCAGAACCCAAACCCTAACTCTATCCCTAAACCTAACCCTAACCTTAACCTTACCCTAATCCAAACGCACACCTTAACCCTAACCTTAACCCTAACCCTAAACCTAAACCTAACCCAAGCCCTAGCACTAACAGCCTAAACTTAACCCTAACCCAAACGCTAAACCTAACCCTAACCCTAACCCTAACCCTTACCCTAATCCTAACACTAACCCTTACCCAAACACTAACCTTATCGCAAACCCTCACCCTAAACCTAACCTAAACCCTAACCCTAACCCTAAACCTAACACTAAACCTAACCCAAACCCAAACCCTAATCCTAACACTAACCCTAACCCTAACCCTAACACTCACCCTAAACCAAACGGAAACCCAAACCCTAACCCTAACCCTAACTCAAACCCTAACCCTAAACCTAACTCTAATACAAACCCTAACCCAAACCCTATCACAAACCCAAACCCTAACCCTAACCATAAACCTAACCCATCCTCTACCCGTACCCTAACCCTAACAATAAACCTAATACTAAACAAACCCCTAACCCTAACCCTAACCCTTACCCGAAACAAAACATTAACCCTAAAACTAACCCTACCCCAAACCTTAACCCTAAACCTAACCCTAACCCAAACCCCAACCCTAACCCTAACCCTAACCCAAACCCTAAACCTAACCCTAATCCAAACATTAACCCTAAACCTTAACCTAACCCAAACCCTAACCCTAACCCTAACCCTAACCCTAACCCTAACTTTAACCCAAACATTAAACCTAAACCTAACCCTAACCCAAACCCTAACACTAAACCTAACCCTAACCCTAACCCTAACCCAAACCCTAACACTAACCCTAACCCTAATCCAAACCCTAACCCTAACCCAAACCTTAACCCTAAACAAACCAAAACATAACCCTTATACTAACCCTAACCCCAAGCCTAATCCTAAACCAAACCCAAGCAATAACCCTAATTCTCAACCTAACCCTAAGCGAAAACCTAACACTAACCCTAACCCAAACCAATACTCTATCCCAAAACCTAACCTTAAACCTAAACCAAACCCAAAAGTTAATCCTAACACTAAACCTAACCCTGACCCTAACTCTAAACCTAACCCTAACCCAAACCCAAACCCTAACCCTAACACAAAACCTAACCCTAAAACAAACCCTAACCCTATCCCTAAACCTAACCCTAAACCTAAAAGTAACCCTAACCCAAACGCAACCCCTAACCCTAACCCTAAACCTAAACCTAACCCAAACCCTAACCGTAACCTTAACCCTAACCCTAAGGCTAACACAAACCCTAACCCTAAACCTAACCCAAACCCACACCATAACCGTAACCCTCACCCAAGCCATAATCCTAATCATAACCCTAACCCTAACCCAAACCCTAAACCTAACCCTAACCCGAACCCTAACGCTAACACAAACCCTAACCCTAACCCTAACCCTAAACCTAACACTAACCCAAACCCTAACACTAACCCTAACCCTAACCCTAACCCTAACCCTAACCCTAACCCTAACCCTAAACCTAACGCAAACCCTAACCGTAACCCTAAACCTAACCCTAACGCTAACACAAACCCTAACCCTAAACCTAACCCAAACCCAAACCATAACCATAACCCTCACCCAAACCATAACCCTAATCATAACCCTAACCCTAAACCAAACCCTAAACGTAACCCTAACCCTAACCCTAAGGCTAACACAAACCCTAACCCTAACCCTAACCCTAAGCCTAACACAAACCCTAACTGTAACCCTAACCCTAACCCAAACCCAAACCCTAACCCTAACCCGAACCCTAACCCAAACCCTAACCCTAACCCTAACCCTCACCCAATCCCTAAACCTAACCCTAAACCAAACCCTAACCCTAACCCAAACTCTAACCGTAACTCTAACCCTAACCCTAACCCTAAACCTAACACTAACCCAAACCCTAACACTAACCCTAACACAAACCCTAACCCTAACCCTAACCCTAAGCCTAAGCCTAAACCTAACGCTAACACAAACCCTAACCCTAACACTAACCCTAACCCTAACCCTAATCCTAACCCAAACGCAAACCCTAAACCTAATGCTAACACTAACCCAAACCCTATCCCTAACCCTAACCCTTATGCAAACCCTAAATCTAACCCTAACCCTAACCCGAACCAAAACCTAAACCTAACCCAAACCCTGACCATAACACTAACCCTAACCCAAACCCTAAACCTAACCCTAACCCTAACCCAAACCCTAACCCTAATCCTAACCCTAACCCAAACCCAAACCCTAACCGTAAACCTAACTCAAACCCTAACCCTAACCCTAACACTAACCCTAACCCTAAACCTAACCCTAACCCTTATACAAACATTAACCCTAAACCTAACGCAAACCCTAACGCTAACCATAAACCTAACCCTAACCCAAACCCTAACCCTAACCCAAACCCAAACCCTAACCCTAACCCTAACTCAAACCCTAACCCTAACCCTAACACTAACCCTAACCATAAACCTAACCCTAACCCTAA
>JAJHUQ010000037.1:3765000-3770000 GCA_035773235.1 Eospalax fontanierii | reverse complement strand
AAAACTAAACCTAACCCAAACCTTAACCCTAAACCTAACCCTAACCCAAACCCTAACCCTAACCCTAACCCTAACCCAAACCCTAAACCTAACCCTAACCCAAACATTAACCCTAAACCTAACCCTAACCCAAACGCTAACCCTAAACCTAACCCTAGCCCAAAACCTAACCCTAAACCTAACCCTAACACAAACCCTAACCCTAAACCAAACCCAAACCCAAACCCTAAACCTAACCCTAACACTAACCCAAACTCTAACCGTAACTCTAACCCTAACCCTAACCCTAACCCTAAACCTAATAGTAACCCTAACCCAAACGCAAAGCCTAACCCTAACCTTAACCCTAAACCTAACCCAAAACCAAACCATAACCGTAAGCCTCACCCAAACCATAACCCTAATCCTAACCCTAACCCTAACCCAAACCCTAACCGTAACCGTAACCCTAACCCTAACGCTAACACAAACCCTAACCCTAACCCTAACCCTAACCCAAACTCTAAATCTAACCCTAACCCTAACCCTAACCCAAACCCAAACCCTAACCCTAAACCTAACCCTAACCCAAACCCTAACCCAAACCCTAACCCAAACCCAAACCCTAAACCTAACCCTAACCCTAACCATAACCCTAACCCTAACCCTAAACGTAACCCTAACCCAAACGCAAACCCTAACCCTAACCCAAACCCTAACCGTAACCATAACCCTAACCCTAACGCTAACACAAAACCTAACCCTAACCCTAACCCAAACCCTAACTCTAACCCTAACCCTAAGCCAAACCCAAAACTTAACCCTAACCATAACCCTAACGCAAACCCTAACCCTAAACCTAAACCTAACCCAAACCCAAACCCTAACCCTAACCCAAACACAAACCCAAACCCTAATCCTAACACTAAACATAACCCAAACACAAACCCTAACCCTAACCCTAAACCTAACGCTTACCCAAACCCTAACCATCACCAGAACCCAAACCCTAACTCTATCCCTAAACCTAACCCTAACCTTAACCTTACCCTAATCCAAACGCACACCCTAACCCTAACCTTAACCCTAACCCTAAACCTAAACCTAACCCAAGCCCTAGCACTAACAGCCTAAACTTAACCCTAACCCAAACGCTAAACCTAACCCTAACCCTAACCCTTACCCTAATCCTAACACTAACCCTTACCCAAACACTAACCTTATCGCAAACCCTCACCCTAAACCTAACCTAAACCCTAACCCTAACCCTAAACCTAACACTAAACCTAACCCAAACCCAAACCCTAATCCTAACACTAACCCTAACCCTAACCCTAACACTCACCCTAAACCAAACGGAAACCCAAACCCTAACCCTAACCCTAACTCAAACCCTAACCCTAAACCTAACTCTAATACAAACCCTAACCCAAACCCTATCACAAACCCAAACCCTAACCCTAACCATAAACCTAAGCCATCCTCTACCCGTACCCTAACCCTAACAATAAACCTAATACTAAACAAACCCCTAACCCTAACCCTAACCCTTACCCGAAACAAAACATTAACCCTAAAACTAACCCTAACCCAAACCTTAACCCTAAACCTAACCCTAACCCAAACCCCAACCCTAACCCTAACCCTAACCCAAACCCTAAACCTAACCCTAATCCAAACATTAACCCTAAACCTTAACCTAAGCCAAACCCTAACCCTAACCCTAACCCTAACCCTAACCCTAACTTTAACCCAAACATTAAACCTAAACCTAACCCTAACCCAAACCCTAACACTAAACCTAACCCTAACCCTAACCCTAACCCAAACCCTAACACTAACCCTAACCCTAATCCAAACCCTAACCCTAACCCAAACCTTAACCCTAAACAAATCAAAACATAACCCTTATACTAACCCTAACCCCAAGCCTAATCCTAAACCAAACCCAAGCAATAACCCTAATTCTCAACCTAACCCTAAGCGAAAACCTAACACTAACCCTAACCCAAACCAATACTCTATCCCAAAACCTAACCTTAAACCTAAACCAAACCCAAAAGTTAACCCTAACACTAAACCTAACCCTGACCCTAACTCTAACCCTAACCCTAACCCAAACCCAAACCCTAATCCTAACACAAAACCTAACCCTAAAACAAACCCTAACCCTATCCCTAAACCTAACCCTAAACCTAAAAGTAACCCTAACCCAAACGCAACCCCTAACCCTAACCCTAAACCTAAACCTAACCCAAACCCTAACCGTAACCTTAACCCTAACCCTAAGGCTAACACAAACCCTAACCCTAAACCTAACCCAAACCCACACCATAACCGTAACCCTCACCCAAGCCATAATCCTAATCATAACCCTAACCCTAACCCAAACCCTAAACGTAACCCTAACCCGAACCCTAACGCTAACACAAACCCTAACCCTAACCCTAACCCTAAACCTAACACTAACCCAAACCCTAACACTAACCCTAACCCTAACCCTAACCCTAACCCTAACCCTAAACCTAAACCTAACGCAAACCCTAACCGTAACCCTAAACCTAACCCTAACGCTAACACAAACCCTAACCCTAAACCTAACCCAAACCCAAACCATAACCATAACCCTCACCCAAACCATAACCCTAATCATAACCCTAACCCTAAACCAAACCCTAAACGTAACCCTAACCCTAACCCTAAGGCTAACACAAACCCTAACCCTAACCCTAACCCTAAGCCTAACACAAACCCTAACTGTAACCCTAACCCTAACCCAAACCCAAACCCTAACCCTAACCCGAACCCTAACCCAAACCCTAACCCTAACCCTAACCCTCACCCAAACCCTAAACCTAACCCTAAACCAAACCCTAACCCTAACCCAAACTCTAACCGTAACTCTAACCCTAACCCTAACCCTAAACCTAACACTAACCCAACCCCTAACCCTACCCCTAACCCAACCCCAACCCCTACCCCTACCCCTAAGCCTAAGCCTAAACCTAACGCTAACACAAACCCTAACCCTAACACTAACCCTAACCCTAACCCTAAACCTAACCCAAACCCAAACCCTAAACCTAATGCTAACACTAACCCAAACCCTATCCCTAACCCTAACCCTTATGCAAACCCTAAATCTAACCCTAACCCTAACCCGAACCAAAACCTAAACCTAACCCAAACCCTGACCATAACACTAACCCTAACCCAAACCCTAAACCTAAACCCAACCCTAACCCATACCCTTACCCTAATCCTAACCCTAACCCAAACCCAAACCCTAACCGTAAACCTAACTCAAACCCTAACCCTAACCCTAACACTAACCCTAACCCTAAACCTAACCCTAACCCTTATACAAACATTAACCCTAAACCTAACGCAAACCCTAACGCTAACCATAAACCTAACCCTAACCCAAACCCTAACCCTAACCCAAACCCAAACCCTAACCCTAACCCTAACTCAAACCCTAACCCTAACCCTAACACTAACCCTAACCATAAACCTAACCCTAACCCTAACACAAACCAAACCCTAACTCAAACCCTAAACCTAACCCTAAGCCTAACATTATCCCTAACCGAAACCAAACCCTAACCTTAACCCTAACCCAAACCCAAACCCTTACACTAATCCTCACCCTAACCCTAACCAAAACCCAAACCCAAACACTAAATCTAACCCTAACCGTAACCCTAACCCTAACCCAAAGCCTAAACCGAAACCTAACCCTAACCCAAATCCTCACACTAATCCTAAACCTAACACACACCCTAACCCTAACCTTAACCCTAACCCAAAACCAAAACCTAACCCTAAACCTAACACTAACCCAAACCCAAACCCTAACCGTAAACCTAACCCTAACCCTAACCCTAACCCTAACCCAAACCCTAACCCTAACCCTAATCCAAACCCTAACCCTAACCCAAACCTTAACCCTAACCAAACCAAAACCTAACCTTTACACTAACCCTAACCCCAAGCCTAATCCTAAACCAAACCCAAATTATAACCCTAATTCTCAACTTAACCCTAAGCGAAAACCTAACACTAACCCTAACCCAAACCATAACTCTATCCAAAAACCTAACCTTAAACCTAAACCAAACCCAAAACTTAACCCTAACACTAACCCTAACACTAAACCTAACCCTGACCCTAACCCTAAACCTAACCCTAACGCAAACCCAAACCCTAAACCTAACACAAAACCTAACCCTAAAACAAACCCTAACCCTATCCCTAAACCTAACCCTAAACCTAATAGTAACCCTAACCCAAACGCAAAGCCTAACCCTAACCCTAACCCTAACCCTAACCCAAACACAAACCCTAACCGTAACCATAACCCTAACCCTAACGCTAACACAAACCTTAACCCTAAACCTAACCCAAACCCAAACCATAACCGTAAGCCTCACCCAAAACATAACCCTAATCCTAACCCTAACCCTAACCCAAACCCTAACAGTAACCGTAACCCTAACCCTAACGCTAACACAAACCCTAATCCTAACCCTAACCCTAACCCAAACTCTAAATCTAACCCTAACCCTAACCCAAACCCAAACCCTAACCCTAACCCTAACCCTAACCCAAACCCTAACCCAAACCCTAACCCAAACCCAAACCCTAAACCTAACCCTAACCCTAACCCTAAACGTAACCCTAACCCAAACGCAACCCCTAACCCTAAACCTAAACCTAACCCAAACCCAAACCCTAACTCTAACCCTAACCCTAACCCAATCCCAAAACTTAACCCTAACCATAACCCTAACGCAAACCCTAACCCTAAACCTAAACCTAACCCAAACCCAAACCCTAACCCTAACCCTAACCCTAACCCAAACACAAACCCAAACCCTAACCCTAGCACTAAACATAACCCAAACCCAAACCCTAACCCTAACCCTAAAGCTAACCCTTACCCAAACCCTAACCATAACCAGAACCCAAACCCTAACTCTATCCCTAAACCTAACCCTAACCCTAAACCTTACCCTAAT
>JAJHUQ010000037.1:3737500-3745000 GCA_035773235.1 Eospalax fontanierii | reverse complement strand
AACCGAAACCCTAACCCTAAACCTAACTCAAAACCTAACCCTAACCCTAACACTAACCCTAACCCTAAACCTAACCCTAACCCTAACACAAACCAAACCCTAAATCAAACCCTAAACCTAACCCTAACCCTAACATTAACCTTAACCGAAACCAAACCCTAACCTTAACCCTAACCCAAACCCAAACCCTTACACTAATCCTCACCCTAACCCTAACCCAAACCCAAACCCAAACACTAAATCTAACCCTAACCCTAACCCTAACCCTAACCCAAAGCCTAAACCGAAACCTAACCGTAACCCAAATCCTCACACTAATCCTAAACCTAACACACACCCTAACCCTAAACTTAACCCTAACCCAAATCCAAACCCTAACCGTAACCCTAACCCTAACCCTAACGCTAACACAAACCTTAATCCTAAACCTAACCCAAACCCAAAGCATAACCGTAAGCCTCACCCAAACCATAACCCTAATCCTAACCCTAACCCTAACCCAAACCCTAACCGTAACCGTAACCCTAACCCTAACGCTAACACAAACCCTAACCGTAACCCTAACCCTAACCCAAACTCTAAATCTAACCCTAACCCTAACCCAATCCCAAACCCTAACCCTAACCCTAACCCTAACCCAAACCCTAACCCAAACCCAAACCCTAAACCTAACACTAACCCTAAACCTAACCCTAACCCTAAACGTAACCCTAACCCAAACGCAAACCCTAACCCTAACCCTAACCCTAACCCAAACCCTAACCGTAACCATAACCCTAACCATAACCCTAACGCAAACCCTAAACCTAAACCTAAACCTAACCCAAACCCAAACCCTAACCCTAACCCTAACCCTAACCCTAACCCAAACACAAACCCAAACCCTAATACTAACACTAAACATAACCCAAACCCAAACCCTAACCCCAACCCTAAACCTAACCCTTACCCAAACTCTAACCATAACCAGAAACCAAACCCTAACTCTATCCCTAAACCTAACCCTAACCCTAAACCTTACCCTAATACAAACGCACACCCTAACCCTAACACTAACCCTAACCCTCAACCTAACCCAAGCCCTAACAGTAACCTTACGCTAAACTTAACCCTAACCCAAACGCTAAACCTAACCCTAATCCTAACCCTTACCCTAATCCTAACACTAACCCTTACCCAAACACTAACATTATCGCAAACCCTCAACCTAAACCTAACCTAAACCCTAACCCTAACCCTAACCCTAAACCTAACACTAACCCAAACCATAACACTAACCCTAACCCTAACCGTAACCCTAACCCTAACCCAAACATTAAACCTAAACCTAACCCTAACCCAAACCCTAACCCTAACCCTAACACAACCCCTAACCTTAACCCTCCCCGTAAGCCTAAGCCTAAGCCTACACCTACCGCTAACACAAACCCTAACCCTAACCCTAACCCTAACCCTAACCCTAACCCAAACGCAAACCCTAAACCTAATGCTAACCCTAACCCAAACCCTATCCCTAACCCTAACCCTTATCCAAACCCTAAATCTAACCCTAACCCTAACCCGAACCAAAACCTAAACCTAAACCAAACCCTGACCATAACACTAACCCTAACCCAAACCCTAAACCTAACTCTAACCCTAACCCAAACATTAACCCTAAACCTAACGCTAACCCTAACGCTAACCATAAACCTAACCCTAACCCAAACCCTAACCATAAACCTAACCTTAACCCAAACCCTAACGCTAATCCTAACCCTAACCAAACCCAAACCCTAACCCTAAACCTAACTCAAACCCTAACCCTAACCCTAACATTAACCCTAACCCTAAACTTAACCCTAGCCCTAACACAAACCAAACCTTAAATCAAACCCTAAACCTAACCCTAACCCTAACATTAACCCTAACCGAAACCAAACCCTAACCTTAACCCTAACCCAAACCCAAACCCAAACACTAAATCTAACCCTAACCCTAACCCTAACCCTAACCCAAAGCCTAAACCGAAACCTAACCGTAACCCAAATCCTCACACTAATCCTAAACCTAACACACACCCTAACCCTAAACTTAACCCTAACCCAAATCCAAACCCTAACCCTAACCCTAACACTAACCCAAACCCAAACCCTAACCGTAAACCTAACCCTAACCCTAACCCTAACCCTAACCCTAACCCTAACCCTAACCCTAACCCTAACCCTAACCCTAACCCTAATCCAAACCCTAACACTAACCCTAATCCAAACCCTAACACTAACCCAAACCTTAACCCTAACCAAACCAAAAGCTAACCCTTACACTAATGCTAACCCCAAGCCTAATCCTAAACCAAACCCAAACAATAATTCTAATTCACCCTAACCCTAAGCGAAAACTTAACACTAACCCTAACCCAAACCATAACTCTATCCAAAAACCTAACCTTAAACCTAAACCAAACCCAAAACTTAACCCTAACACTAACCCTAACACTAAACCTAACCTTGACCCTAACCCTAAACCTACCCCTAACCCAAACTCTAACCCTAAACCTAACCCTAGCCCAAACCCTAACCCTAGCCCTAACCCAACCATTAACCCTAAACCTAACCCTAACCCAAACGCTAACCCTAAACCTAAACCAAACCCTAACCCAAACTCTAACCGTAACTCTGACCCTAACCCTAACCCTAACCCTAAACCTAACACTAACCCAAACCCTAACACTAACCCTATACCTAACCCTAACCCTAACCCTTACCCTAACCCAAACATTAAACCTAAACCTAACCCTAACCCAAACCCTAACACTAACCCTAACACAAACCCTAACCCTAACCCTAACCCTAAGCCTAAGCCTAAACCTACCCCTAACACAAACCCTAACCCTAACCCTAACACTAACCCTAACCCAAACTCAAACCCTAAACCTAATGCTAACCCTAACCCTAACCCTAACCCTAACCCTAACCCTAACACTCACCCTAAACCAAACGGAAACCCTAATCCTAACCCTAACCCTAACTCAAACCCTAACCCTAAACCTAACTCTAATACAAACCCTAACCCTAACCCTAACCCAAACCCAAACCCTAACCCTAACCATAACCCTAACCCTAACCCTAACCCTAACCCTAACCCTAACCCTAACCCAAACCCAAACCCTAACCCTAACCCTAACACTAACCCTAAACCTAACCCTAACCCATCCTCTACCCGTACCCTAACCCTAACAATAAACCTAATACTAAACAAACCCCTAACCCTAACCCTAACCCTTACCCGAAACCAAACATTAACCCTAAAACTAACCCTAACCCAAACCTTAACCCTAAACCTAACCCTAACCCAAACGCTAACCCTAACCCTAGCCCTAACCCAAACCCTAAACATAACCCTAACCCAAACATTAACCCTAAACCTAACCCTAACCCAAACACTAACCCTAAACCTAACCCTAGCCCAAAACCTAACCCTAAACCTAACCCTAACACAAACCCTAACCCTAAACCAAACCCAAACCCAAACCCTAAACCTAACCCTAACCCTAACCCAAACTCTAACCGTAACTCTAACCCTAACCCTAACCCTAACCCTAAACCTAACACTAACCCAAACCCTAACCCTAAACCTAACCCTAACCCTAACCCTAACCTTAACCCAAACATTAAACCAAAACCTAACCCTAACCCAAACCCTAACACTAAACCTAACCCTAACCCTAACCCTAACCCTAACCCTAACCCTAACCCTAACCCAAACCCTAACACTAACCCTAACCCTGATCCAAACCCTAACCCTAACCCAAACCTTAACCCTAACCAAACCAAAACATAATCCTTACACTAACCCTAACCCCAAGCCTAATCCTAAACCAAACCCAAGCAATAACCCTAATTCTCAACCTAACCCTAAGCGAAAACCTAACACTAACCCTAACCCAAACCAATACTCTATCCCAAAACCTAACCTTAAACCTAAACCAAACCCAAAAGTTAACCCTAACACTAAACCTAACCCTGACCCTAACCCTAACCCTAACCCTAACCCAAACCCTAACCCTAACCCTAACACAAAACCTAACCCTAAAACAAACCCTAACCCTATCCATAACCCTAACCCTAAACCTAAAAGTAACCCTAACACAAACGCAAACCCTAACCCTAACCCTAACCTTAACCCTTACCCAAACCCAAACCATAACCGTAAGCCTCACCCAAACCATAACCCTAATCCTAACCCTAACCCTAACCCAAACCCTAACCGTAACCGTAACCCTAACCCTAACACTGACACAAACCCTAACCCTAACCCTAACCCTAACACAAACTCTAAATCTAACCCTTACCCTAACCCAATCCCAAACTCTAACCCTAAGCCTAATCCTATCCCTAACCCTATCCCAAACCCTTGCCCAAACCCAAACCCTAAACCTAACACTAACCCTAACCCTAACCCTAACCCTAAACGTAACCCTAACCCAAACGCAAACCCTAACCCTAAACCTAACCCTAACCCAAACCCTAACCGTAACCATAACCCTAACCATAACCATAACGCAAACCCTAAACCTAAACCTAAACCTAACCCAAACCCAAACCCTAACCCTAACCCTAACCCTAACCCAAACACAAACCGAAACCCTAATCCTAACCCTAAACATAACCCAAACCCAAACCCTAACCCTAACCCTAAACCTAACCCTTACCCAAACTCTAACCATAACCAGAACCCAAACCCTAACTCTATCCCTAAACCTAACCCTAACCTTAACCTTACCCTACTCCAAACGCACACCCTAACCCTAACCCTAACCCTAACCCTAAACCTAACCCAAGCCCTAACAGTAACCTTACGCTAAACTTAACCCTAACCCAAACGCTAAACCTAACCCTAATCCTAACCCTTACCCTAATCCTAACACTCACCCTTACCCAAACACTAACCTTATCGCAAACCCTCAACCTAAACCTAACCTAAACCCTAACCCTAACCCTAACACTAAACCTAACACTAACCCAAACCCTAACACTAACCCTAACCCTAACCCTAACCCTAACCCTAACCCAAACATTAAACCTAAACCTAACCCTAACCCAAACCCTAACACTAACCCTAACACAAACCCTAACCCTAACCCTAACCCTAAGCCTAAGCCTAAACCTAACGCTAACACAAACCCTAACCCTAACCCTAACCCTAACCCTAACCCAAACTCAAACCCTAAACCTAATGCTAACCCTAACCCAAACCCTATCCCTAACCCTAACCCTTATCCAAACCCTAAATCTAACCCTAATCCTAACCCGAACCAAAACCTAAACCTAAACCAAACCCTGACCAAAACACTAACCCTAACCCAAACCCTAAACCTAACCCTAACCCAAACATTAACCCTAAACCTAACACTAACCCTAACGCTAACCATAAACCTAACCCTAACCCAAACCCTAACCCTAACCCTAACCCTAACCTTAACCCAAACCCTAACCCTAATTCTAACCCTAACCCAAACCGAAACCCTAACCCTAAACCTAACTCAAAACCTAACCCTAACCCTAACACTAACCCTAACCCTAAACCTAACCGTAACCCTAACACAAACCAAACCCTAAATCAAACCCTAAACCTAACCCTAACCCTAACATTAACCCTAACCGAAAGCAAACCCTAACCTTAACCCTAACCCAAACCCAAACCCTTACACTAATCCTCACCCTAACCCTAACCCAAACCCAAACCCAAACACTAAATCTAACCCTAACTCTAACCGTAACCCTAACCCAAAGCCTAAACCGAAACCTAACCGTAACCCAAATCCTCACACTAATCCTAAACCTAACACACACCCTAACCCTAAACTAAACCCTGACCCTAACCCAAACCCTAACCGTAACCGTAACCCTAACCCTAATGCTAACACAAACCCTAACCCTAACCCAACTCTAAATCTAACCCTAAGCCTAACCCAAACCCAAACCCTAAACGTAACCGTAACCCTAACCCTAACGCTAACACAAACCCTAACCCTAACCCTAACCCTAACCCAAACTCTAAATCTAACCCTAACCCTAAACCAAACCCAAACCCTAACCGTAACCGTAACCCTAACCCAACCCTAACCCAAACCCTAACCCAATCCCAAACCCTAAACCTAACCCTAACCCTAACCCTAATCCTAACCCTAAACGTAACCCTAACCCAAACGCAAACCCTAACCCTAACCCTAACCCTAACCCAAACCCTAACCGTAACCATAACTCTAACCATACCCCTAACGCAAACCCTAAACCTAAACCTAAACCTAACCAAAACCCAAACCCTAACCCTAACCCAAACACAAACCCAAACCCTAATCCTAACACTAAACATAACACAAACCCAAACCCTAACCCTAACCCTAAACCTAACCCTTACCCAAACCCTAACCATAACCAGAACCCAAACCCTAACTCTATCCCTAAACCTAACCCTAACCCTAAACCTTACCCTAATCCAAACGCACACCCTAACCCTAACCCTAACCCTAACCTTACACCTAACCCAAGCCCTAACACTAACCTTAGGCTAAACTTAACCCTAACCCAAACGCTAAACCTAACCCTAATCCTAACCCTTACCCTAATCCTAACACTAACCCTTACGCAAACACTAACCTTATCGCAAACCCTCACCCTAAACCTAACCTAAACCCTAAACCTAAACCTAACACTAAACCTAACCCAAACCCAAACCCTAATCCTAACACTAACCCTAACCCTAACCCTAACACTCACCCTAAACCAAACGGAAACCCTAACCCTAACCCTAACCCTAACTCAAACCCTAACCCTAAACCTAACTCTAATACAAACCCTAACCCTAACCCTAACACAAACCCAAACCCTAACCGTAACCATAACCCTAACCCATCCTCTACCCGTACCCTAACCCTAACAATTAACCTAATACTAATCAAACCCCTAACCCTAACCCTAACCCTTACCCGAAACCAAACATTAACCCTAAAGCTAACCCTAACCCAAACCTTAACCCTAAACCTAACCCTAACCCAAACCCTAACCCTAACCCTAACCCTAACCCTAACCCTAACTCAAACCCTAAACCTAACCCTAACCCAAACATTAACCCTAAACCTAACCCTAACCCAAACGCTAACCCTAAACCTAACCCTAGCCAAAACCTAACCCTAAACCTAACCCTAACACAAACCCTAACCCTAAACCAAACCCAAACCCAAACCCTAAACCTAACCCTAACCCTAACCCAAACTCTAACCGTAACTCTAACCCTAACCCTAACCCTAACCCTAAACCTAACACTAACCCAAACCCTAACCCTAACCCTAACCCTAACCCTAACCCTAACCTTAACCCAAACATTAAACCTAAACCTAACCCAAACACAAACCCTAACAATAAACCTAACCCTAACCCTAACATTAACCCTAACCGAAACCAAACCCTAACCTTAACCCTAACCCAAACCCAAACCCTTACACTAATCCTCACCCTA
>JAJHUQ010000037.1:3730000-3735000 GCA_035773235.1 Eospalax fontanierii | reverse complement strand
CTAAACCTAAACCAAACCCTGACCATAACACTAACCCTAACCCAAACCCTAAACCTAACCCTAACCCTAACCCAAACATTAGCCCTAAACCTAACGCTAGCCCTAACGCTACCCATAAACCTAACCCTAACACAAACCTAACCCTAACCCTACCCTTAACCCAAACCCAAACGCTAATTCTAGCCCTAACCCAAACCCAGACCCTAACCCTAAACCTAATTCAAACCCTAACCCTAACCCTAACACTAACCCTAACCCTAAACCTAACCCTAGCCCTAACACAAACCAAACCTTAAATCAAACCCTAAACCTAACCCTAACCCTAACATTAACACTAACCGAAACCAAACCCTAACCTTAACCCTAACCCAAACCCAATCCCTTACACTAATCCTCACCCTAACCCTAACCCAAACCCAAACCCAAACACTAAATCTAACACTAACCCTAACCCTAACCCTAACCCAAAGCCTAAACCGAAACCTTACCGTAACCCAAATCCTCACACTAATCCTAAACCTAACACACACCCTAACCCTAAACTTAACCCTAACCCAAATCCAAACCCTAACCCTAACCCTAACACTAACCCAAACCCAAACCCTAACCGTAAACCTAACCCTAACCCTAACCCTAACCCTAACCCTAACCCTAATCCAAACACAAACCCTAACCCTAACCCTAATCCAAACCCTAACACTAACCCAAACCTTAACCCTAAACAAACCAAAAGCTAACCCTTACACTAACGCTAACCCCAAGCCTAATCCTAAACCAAACCCAAACAATAATTCTAATTCACCCTAACCCTAAGCGAAAACTTAACACTAACCCTAACCCAAACCATAACTCTATCCAAAAACCTAACCTTAAACCTAAACCAAAGCCAAAACTTAACCCTAACACTAACCCTAACACTAAACCTAACCTTGACCCTAACCCTAAACCTAACCCTAACCCAAACTCTAAACCTAAACCTAAACCTAACCCAAACCCAAACCCTAACCCTAACCCAACCATTAACCCTAAACCTAACCCTATCCCAAACGCTAACCCTAAACCTAAACCTAACCCTAACCCAAACTCTAACCGTAACTCTGACCCTAACCCTAACCCTAAACCTAACACTAACCCAAACCCTAACACTAACCCTATACCTAACCCTAACCCTAACCCTTACCCTAACCCAAACATTAAACCTAAACCTAACCCTAACCCAAACCCTAACACTAACCCTAACACAAACCCTAACCCTAACCCTAACCCTAATCCTAAGCCTAAACCTACCCCTAACACAAACCCTAACCCTAACCCTAACCCTAACCCTAACCCAAACTCAAACCCTAAACCTAATGCTAACCCTAAGCCTAACCCTAACACTAACCCTAACCCTAACCCTAACACTCACCCTAAACCAAACGGAAACCCTAACCCTAACCCTAACCCTAAATCAAACCCTAACCCTAAACCTAACTCTAATACCAACCCTAACCCTAACCCTACCCAAACCCAAAGCCTAACCCTAACCATAACCCTAACCCATCCTCTACCCGTACCCTAACCCTAACAATAAACCTAATACTAAACAAACCCCTAACCCTAACCCTAACCCTTACCCGAAACCAAACATTAACCGTAAAACTAACCCTAACCCAAACCTTAACCCTAAACCTAACCCTAACCCAAACCCTAACCCTAACCCTAACCCTAACCCAAACCCTAAACATAACCCTAAACCAAACATTAACCCTAAACCTAACCCTAACACAAACGCTAACCCTAAACCTAACCCTAACAAAAACCCTAACCCTAAACCAAACCCAAACCCAAACCCTAAACCTAACCCTAACCCTAACCCAAACTCTAACCGTAACTCTAACCCTAACCCTAACCCTAACCCTAAACCTAACACTAACCCAAACCTTAACCCTAACGCTAACCCTAACCCTAACCCTAACCCTAACCCTAACCCTAACCCTAACCCAAACCCTAACACTAACCCTAACCCTAATCCAAACCCTAACCCTAACCCAAACCTTAACCCTAACCAAACCAAAACATAACCCTTACACTAACCCTAACCCCAAGCCTAATCCTAAACCAAACCCAAGCAATAACCCTAATTCTCAACCTAACCCTAAGCGAAAACCTAACACTAACCCTAAACCAAACCAATACTCTATCCCAAAACCTAACCTTAAACCTAAACCAAACCCAAAAGTTAACCCTAACACTAAACCTAACCCTGACCCTAACCCTAACCCTAACCCTAACCCAAACCCTAACCCTAACCCTAACACAAAACCTAACCCTAAAACAAACCCTAACCCTATCCATAACCCTAACCCTAAACCTAAAAGTAACCCTAACCCAAACGCAAACCCTAACCCTAACCCTAAACCTAAACCTAACCCAAACCCAAACCATAACCGTAAGCCTCACCCAAACCATAACCCTAATCCTAATCCTAACCCTAACCCAAACCCTAACCGTAACCGTAACCCTAACCCTAACACTAACACAAACCCTAACCCTAACACTAACCCTAACCAAAACTCTAAATCTAACCCTAACCCTAACCCAAACCCAAACCCTAACCCTAACCCAAACCCCAACCCAAACCCTAACCCAAACCCAAACCCCAACCCTAACACCAACCCTAACCCTAATCCTAACCCTAAACGTAACCCTAACCCAAACGCAAACCCTAACCCTAACCCTAACCCTAACCCAAACCCTAACCGTAACCATAACCCTAACCATAACCCTAACGCAAACCCTAAACCTAAACCTAAACCTAACCCAAACCCAAACCCTAACCCTAACCCTAACCCTAACCCAAACACAAACCCAAACCCTAATCCTAACACTAAACATAACCCAAACCCAAACCCTAACCCTAACCCTAAACCTAACCCTTACCCAAACTCTAACCATAACCAGAACCCAAACCCTAACTCTATCCCTAAACCTAACTCTAACCCTAAACCTTACCCTAATCCAAACGCACACCCTAACCCTAACCCTAACCCTAACCCTAAAACTAACCCAAGCCCTAACAGTAACCTTACGCTAAACTTAACCCTAACCCAAACGCTAAACCTAACCCTAATCCTAACCCTTACCCTAATCCTAACACTAACCCTTACCCAAACACTAACCTTATCGCAAACCCTCAACCTAAACCTAACCTAAACCCTAACCCTAACCCTAACCCTAAACCTAACACTAACCCAAACCCTAACACTAACCCTAACCCTAACCCTAACCCTAACCCTAACCCAAACATTAAACCTAAACCTAACCCTAACCAAAACCCTAACACTAACCCTAACACAAACCCTAACCCTAACCCTAACCCTAAGCCTAAGCCTAAACCTAATGCTAACACAAACCCTAACCCTAACCCTAACCCTAACCCTAACCCAAACGCAAACCCTAAACCTAATGCTATCCCTAACCCAAACCCTATCCCTAACCCTAACCCTTATCCAAACCCTAAATCTAACCCTAACCCTAACCCGAACCAAAACCTAAACCTAAACCAAACCCTGACCATAACACTAACCCTAACCCAAACCCTAAACCTAAACCTAACCCAAACATTAACCCTAAACCTAACGCTAACCCTAACGCTAATCATAAACCTAACCCTAACCCAAACTCTAACCCTAACCCTAACCCTAACCTTAACCCAAACCCTAACCCTAATTCTAAGCCAAACCCAAACCGAAACCCTAACCCTAAACCTAACTCAAAACCTCATCTTAACCGTAACACTAACCCTAACCCTAAACCTAACCCTAACCCTAACACAAACCAAACCCTAAATCAAACCCTAAATCTAACCCTAACCCTAACATTAACCCTAACCGAAACCAAACCCTAACCTTAACCCTAACCCAAACCCAAACCCTAACACTAATCCTCACCCTAACCCTAACCCAAACCCAAACCCAAACACTAAATCTAACCCTAACCCTAACCGTAACCATAACCCAAACCCTAAACCGAAACCTAACCGTAACCCAAATCGTCACACTAATCCTAAACCTAACACACACCCTAACCCTAAACTTAACCCTAACCCAAATCCAAACCCTAACCGTAACCCTAACCCTAACCCTAACGCTAACACAAACCTTAACCCTAAACCTAACCCAAACCCAAACCATAACCGTAAGCCTCACCCAACCCATAACCCTATTCCTAACCCTAACCCTAACCCAAACCCTAACCGTAACCGTAACCCTAACCCTAACGCTAACACAAACCCTAACCCTAACCCTAACCCTAACCCAAACTCTAAATCTAACCCTAACCCTAAACCAAACCCAAACCCTAACCGTAACCCTAACCCTAACCCAAACCCTAACCCAAACCCTAACCCAAACCCAAACCCTAAACCTAACCATAACCCTAACCCTAACCCTAACCCTAAACGTAACCCTAACCCAAACGCAAACCCTAACCCTAACCCTAACCCTAACCCAAACCCTAACCGTAACCATAACTCTAACCATAACCCTAACGCAAACCCTAAACCTAAACCTAAACCTAACCCAAACCCAAACTCTAACCCTAACCCAAACACAAACCCAAACCCTAATCCTAACACTAAACATAACACAAACACAAACCCTAACCCTAACCCTAAACTTAACCCTTACCCAAACCCTAACCATAAACAGAACCCAAATCCTAACTCTATCCCTAAACCTAACCCTAACCCTAAACCTTACCCTAATCCACAGGCACACCCTAACCCTAACCCTAACCATAACAATAAACCTAACCCAAGCCCTAACACTAACCTTAGGCTAAACTTAACCCTAACCCAAACGCTAAACCTAACCCTAATCCTAACCCTTACCCTAATCCTAACACCAACCCTTACCCAAACACTAACCTTATCGCAAACCCTCACCCTAAACCTAACCTAAACCCTAACCCTAAACCTAACACTAAACCTAACCCAAACCCAAACCCTAATCCTAACA
>JAJHUQ010000037.1:3720000-3725000 GCA_035773235.1 Eospalax fontanierii | reverse complement strand
ACCTAATTCAAACCCTAACCCTAACCCTAACACTAACCCTAACCCTAAACCTAACCCTAGCCCTAACACAAACCAAACCTTAAATCAAACCCTAAACCTAACCCTAACCCTAACATTAACACTAACCGAAACCAAACCCTAACCTTAACCCTAACCCAAACCCAATCCCTTACACTAATCCTCACCCTAACCCTAACCCAAACCCAAACCCAAACACTAAATCTAACACTAACCCTAACCCTAACCCTAACCCAAAGCCTAAACCGAAACCTTACCGTAACCCAAATCCTCACACTAATCCTAAACCTAACACACACCCTAACCCTAAACTTAACCCTAACCCAAATCCAAACCCTAACCCTAACCCTAACACTAACCCAAACCCAAACCCTAACCGTAAACCTAACCCTAACCCTAACCCTAACCCTAACCCTAAGCCTAATCCAAACACAAACCCTAACCCTAACCCTAATCCAAACCCTAACACTAACCCAAACCTTAACCCTAAACAAACCAAAAGCTAACCCTTACACTAACGCTAACCCCAAGCCTAATCCTAAACCAAACCCAAACAATAATTCTAATTCACCCTAACCCTAAGCGAAAACTTAACACTAACCCTAACCCAAACCATAACTCTATCCAAAAACCTAACCTTAAACCTAAACCAAAGCCAAAACTTAACCCTAACACTAACCCTAACACTAAACCTAACCTTGACCCTAACCCTAAACCTAACCCTAACCCAAACTCTAAACCTAAACCTAAACCTAACCCAAACCCAAACCCTAACCCTAACCCAACCATTAACCCTACACCTACCCCTATCCCAAACGCACACCCTAAACCTAACCCTAACCCTAACCCAAACTCTAACCGTAACTCTGACCCTAACCCTAACCCTAAACCTAACACTAACCCAAAGCCTAACATTAACCCTATACCTAACCCTAACCCTAACCCTTACCCTAACCCAAACATTAAACCTAAACCTAACCCTAACCCAAACCCTAACACTAACCCTAACACAAACCCCAACCCTAACCCTAACCCTAACCCCAAGCCTAAACCTACCCCTAACACAAACCCTAACCCTAACCCTAACCCTAACCCTAACCCAAACTCAAACCCTAAACCTAATGCTAACCCTAACCCTAACCCTAACACTAACCCTAACCCTAACCCTAACACTCACCCTAAACCAAACGGAAACCCTAACCCTAACCCTAACCCTAAATCAAACCCTAACCCTAAACCTAACTCTAATACCAACCCTAACCCTAACCCTACCCAAACCCAAAGCCTAACCCTAACCATAACCCTAACCCATCCTCTACCCGTACCCTAACCCTAACAATAAACCTAATACTAAACAAACCCCTAACCCTAACCCTAACCCTTACCCGAAACCAAACATTAACCGTAAAACTAACCCTAACCCAAACCTTAACCCTAAACCTAACCCTAACCCAAACCCTAACCCTAACCCTAACCCTAACCCAAACCCTAAACATAACCCTAAACCAAACATTAACCCTAAACCTAACCCTAACACAAACGCTAACCCTAAACCTAACCCTAACAAAAACCCTAACCCTAAACCAAACCCAAACCCAAACCCTAAACCTAACCCTAACCCTAACCCAAACTCTAACCGTAACTCTAACCCTAACCGTAACCCTAACCCTAACCCTAACGCTAACACAAACCTTAACCCTAAACCTAACCCAAACCCAAACCATAACCGTAAGCCTCACCCAACCCATAACCCTATTCCTAACCCTAACCCTAACCCAAACCCTAACCGTAACCGTAACCCTAACCCTAACGCTAACACAAACCCTAACCCTAACCCTAACCCTAACCCAAACTCTAAATCTAACCCTAACCCTAAACCAAACCCAAACCCTAACCGTAACCCTAACCCTAACCCAAACCCTAACCCAAACCCTAACCCAAACCCAAACCCTAAACCTAACCATAACCCTAACCCTAACCCTAACCCTAAACGTAACCCTAACCCAAACGCAAACCCTAACCCTAACCCTAACCCTAACCCAAACCCTAACAGTAACCATAACTCTAACCATAACCCTAACGCAAACCCTAAACCTAAACCTAAACCTAACCCAAACCCAAACTCTAACCCTAACCCAAACACAAACCCAAACCCTAATCCTAACACTAAACATAACACAAACACAAACCCTAACCCTAACCCTAAACTTAACCCTTACCCAAACCCTAACCATAAACAGAACCCAAATCCTAACTCTATCCCTAAACCTAACCCTAACCCTAAACCTTACCCTAATCCACAGGCACACCCTAACCCTAACCCTAACCATAACAATAAACCTAACCCAAGCCCTAACACTAACCTTAGGCTAAACTTAACCCTAACCCAAACGCTAAACCTAACCCTAATCCTAACCCTTACCCTAATCCTAACACTAACCCTTACCCACACACTAACCTTATCGCAACCCCTCACCCTAAACCTAACCTAAACCCTAACCCTAAACCTAACACTAAACCTAACCCAAACCCAAACCCTAATCCTAACAATAACCCTAACCCTAACCCTAACACTCACCCTAAACCAAACGGAAACCCTAACCCTAACCCTAACTCAAACCCTAACCCTAACCCTAATCATAACCCTAAACCTAACACTAACCCAAACCCTAACCCAAACCCAAACCCTAACCCTAACCATAACCCTAACCCTAACCCTAACCCTAACCCTAACCCAAACCCTAACACTAACCCTAACCCTAATCCAAACCCTAACCCTAACCCAAACCTTAACCCTAACCAAACCAAAACATAACCCTTACACTAACCCTAACCCCAAGCCTAATCCTAAACCAAACCCAAGCAATAACCCTAATTCTCAACCTAACCCTAAGCGAAAACCTAACACTAACCCTAACCCAAACCAATACTCTATCCCAAAACCTAACCTTAAACCTAAAAAAAACCCAAAAGTTAACCCTAACACTAAACCTAACCCTGACCCTAACCCTAACCCTAACTCTAACCCAAACCCTAACCCTAACCCTAACCCTAACACAAAACCTAACCCTAAAACAAACCCTAACCCTATCCATAACCCTAACCCTAAACCTAAAAGTAACCCTAACCCAAACGCAAACCCTAACCCTAACCCTAACCCTAAACCTAACCCAAACCCAAACCATAACCGTAAGCCTCACCCAAACCATAACCCTAATCCTAATCCTAACCCTAACCCAAACCCTAACCGTAACCGTAACCCTAACCCTAACACTAACACAAACCCTAACCCTAACACTAACCCTAACCAAAACTCTAAATCTAACCCTAACCCTAACCCAAAACCAAACCCTAACCCTAACCCAAACCCTAACCCAAACCCTAACCCAAACCCAAACCCTAAACCTAACACTAACCCTAACCCTAATCCTAACCCTAAACGTAACCCTAACCCAAACGCAAACCCTAACCCTAAACCTAACCCTAACCCAAACCCTAACTGTAACCATAACCCTAACCATAACCCTAACGCAAACCCTAAACCTAAACCTAAACCTAACCGAAACCCAAACCCTAACCTTAACCCTAACCCTAACCCAAACACAAACCCAAACCCTAATCCTAACACTAAACATAACCCAAACCCAAACCCTAACCCTAACCCTAAACCTAACCCTTACCCAAACTCTAACCATAACCAGAACCCAAACCCTAACTCTATCCCTAAACCTAACCCTAACCCTAAACCTTACCCTAATCCAAACGCACACCCTAACCCTAACCCTAACCCTAACCCTAAAACTAACCCAAGCCCTAACAGTAACCTTACGCTAAACTTAACCCTAACCCAAACGCTAAACCTAACCCTAATCCTAACCCTTACCCTAATCCTAACACTAACCCTTACCCAATCACTAACCTTATCGCAAACCCTCAACCTAAACCTAACCTAAACCCTAACCCTAACCCTAACCCTAAACCTAACACTAACCCAAACCCTAACACTAACCCTAACCCTAACCCTAACCCTAACCCTAACCCAAACATTAAACCTAAACCTAACCCTAACCAAAACCCTAACACTAACCCTAACACAAACCCTAACCCTAACCCTAACCCTAAGCCTAAGCCTAAACCTAATGGTAACACAAACCCTAACACTAACCCTAACCCTAACCCTAACCCAAACGCAAACCCTAAACCTAATGCTATCCCTAACCCAAACCCTATCCCTAACCCTAACCCTTATCCAAACCCTAAATCTAACCCTAACCCTAACCCGAACCAAAACCTAAACCTAAACCAAACCCTGACCATAACACTAACCCTAACCCAAACCCTAAACCTAAACCTAACCCAAACATTAACCCTAAACCTAACGCTAACCCTAACGCTAACCATAAACCTAACCCTAACCCAAACCCTAACCCTAACCCTAACCCTAACCTTAACCCAAACCCTAACCCTAATTCTAACCCTAACCCAAACCGAAACCCTAACCCTAAACCTAACTCAAAACCTAACCCTAACCCTAACACTAACCCTAACCCTAAACCTAACCCTAACCCTAACACAAACCAAACCCTAAATCAAACCCTAAACCTAACCCTAACCCTAACATTAACCCTAACCGAAACCAAACCCTAACCTTAACCCTAAACCAAACCCAAACCCTAACACTAATACTCACCCTAAACCTAACCCAAACCCAAACCCAAACACTAAATCTAACCCTAACCCTAACCGTAACCCTAACCCAAACCCTAAACCGAAACCTAACCGTAACCCAAATCCTCACACTAATCCTAAACCTAACACACACCCTAACCCTAAACTTAACCCTAACCCAAATCCAAACCCTAACCGTAACCCTAACCCTAACCCTAACGCTAACACAAACCTTAACCCTAAACCTAACCCAAACCCAAACCATAACCGTAAGCCTCACCCAAACCATAACCCTATTCCTAACCCTAACCCTA
>JAJHUQ010000037.1:3710000-3712500 GCA_035773235.1 Eospalax fontanierii | reverse complement strand
TAACCCTAACCCAAATCCAAACCCTAACCGTAACCCTAACCCTAACCCTAACGCTAACACAAACCTTAACCCTAAACCTAACCCAAACCCAAACCATAACCGTAAGCCTCACGCAAACCATAACGCTATTCCTAACCCTAACCCTAACCCAAACCCTAACCGTAACCGTAACCCTAACCCTAACGCTAACACAAACCCTAACCCTAACCCTAACCCAAACTCTAAATCTAACCCTAACCCTAAACCAAACCCAAACCCTAACCCTAACCCTAACCCTAACCCAAACCCTAACCCAAACCCAAACCCTAAACCTAACCCTAACCCTAACCCTAACCCTAACCCTAAACGTAACCCTAAACCAAACGCAAACCCTAACCCTAACCCTAACCCTAACCCAAACCCTAACCGTAACCATAACTCTAACCATAACCCTAACGCAAACCCTAAACCTAAACCTAAACCTAACCCAAACCCAAACCCTAACCCTAACCCAAACACAAACCCAAACCCTAATCATAACACTAAACATAACCCAAACCTAAACCCTAACCCTAACCCTAAACCTAACCCTTACCCAAACCCTAACCATAACCAGAACCCAAACCCTAACTCTATCCCTAAACCTAACCCTAACCCTAAACCTTACCCTAATCCAAACGCACACCCTACCCCTAACCCTAACCCTAACCCAAAACCTAACCCAAGCCCTAACACTAACCTTAGGCTAAACTTAACCCTAAGCCAAACGCTAAACCTAACCCTAATCCTAACCCTAACCCTAATCCTAACACTAACCCTTACCCAAACACTAACCTTATCGCAAACCCTCACCCTAAACCTAACCTAAACCCTAACCCTAACCCTAACACTAAACCTAACCCAAACCCAAACCCTAATCCTAACACTAACCCTAACATTCACCCTAAACCAAACGGAAACCCTAACCCTAACCCTAACCCTAACTCAAACCCTAACCCTAACCCTAACCCTAACCCTAACCCAAACGCAAACCCTAAACCTAATGCTAACCCTAACCCAAACCGTATCCCTAACCCTAACCCTTATCCAAACCCTAAATCTAACCCTAACCCTAACCCGAACCAAAACCTAACCCTAACCCAAACCCTAACACTAAACCTAACCCTAACCCTAACCCTAACCCTAACCCTAACCCTAACCCTAACCCTAACCCTAACCCTAACCCAAACCCTAACACTAACCCTAACCCTAATCCAAACCCTAACCCTAACCCAAACCTTAACCCTAACCAAACCAAAACATAACCCTTACACTAACCCTAACCCCAAGCCTAATCCTAAACCAAACCCAAGCAATAACCCTAATTCTCAACCTAACCCTAAGCGAAAACCTAACACTAACCCTAACCCAAACCAATACTCTATCCCAAAACCTAACCTTAAACCTAAACCAAACCCAAAAGTTAACCCTAACACTAAACCTAACCCTGACCCTAACCCTAACCCTAACCCTAACCCAAACCCTAACCCTAACCCTAAACCTAAAAGTAACCCTAACCCAAACGCAAACCCTAACCCTAACCCTAACCCTAAACCTAACCCAAACCCAAACCATAACCGTAAGCCTCACCCAAACCGTAACCCTAATCCTAACCCTAACCCTAACCCAAACCCTAACCGTAACCGTAACCCTAACCCTAACACTAACCCTAACCCAAACTCTAAATCTAACCCTAACCCTAACCCAAACCGAAACCCTAACCATAACCCAAACCCTAACCCAAACCCTAACCCAAACCCAAACCCTAAAACTAACACTAACCCTAACCCTAACCCTAACCCTAAACGTAACCCTAACCCAAACGCAAACCCTAACCCTAACCCTAACCCTAACCCAAACCCTAACCGTAACCATAACCCTAACCATAACCCTAACGCAAACCCTAAACCTAAACCTAAACCTAACCCAAACCCAAACCCTAACCCTAACCCAAACACAAACCCAAACCCTAATCATAACACTAAACATAACCCAAACCTAAACCCTAACCCTAACCCTAAACCTAACCCTTACCCAAACCCTAACCATAACCAGAACCCAAACCCTAACTCTATCCCTAAACCTAACCCTAACCCTAAACCTTACCCTAATCCAAACGCACACCCTAACCCTAACCCTAACCCTAACCCTAAACCTAACCCAAGCCCTAACACTAACCTTAGGCTAAACTTAACCCTACCCCAAACGCTAAACCTAACCCTAATCCTAACCCTTACCCTAATCCTAACACTAACCCTTACCCAAACACTAACCTTATCGCAAACCCTCACCCTAAACCTAACCTAAACCCTAACCCTAACCCTAACACTAAACCTAACCCAAACCCAAACCCTAATCCTAACACTAACCCTAACATTCACCCTAAACCAAACGGAAACCCTAACCCTAACCCTAACCCTAACTCAAACCCTAACCCTAACCCTAACCCTAACCCTAACCCAAACGCAAACCCTAAACCTAA
>JAJHUQ010000037.1:3700000-3702500 GCA_035773235.1 Eospalax fontanierii | reverse complement strand
AACCCTAACCCTAGCCCAAACCCTAAACGTAACGCTAATCCTAACCCTAACGCTAGCACACACGCTAACCCTAACCCTAACCCTAACCCTAACCCTAACACAAACCCTTACTCTAACCCTAACCATAACCCAAACCAAAACCCTAACCCATCCCTAACCCTAACCCAAACCCTAACTCTAACCCTAACCCTAACCCAAACCCTAACACTAACCCTAACACAAACCCTAACCCTAACAGTAACCCTAAGCCTAAGACTAAACCTAACGCTAACACAAACCCTAACCCTAACCCTAACCCTAACCCTAACCCAAACGCAAACCCTAAACCTAATGCTAACCCTAACCCAAACCCTATCCCTAACCCTAACCCTTATCCAAACCCTAAATCTAACCCTAACCCTAACCCGAACCAAAACCTAAACCTAAACCAAACCCTGACCATAACACTAACCCTAACCCAAACCCTAAACCTAACCCTAACCCTAACCCAAACATTAACCCTAAACCTAACGCTAACCCTAACGCTAACCATAAACCTAACCCTAACACAAACCCTAACCCTAACCCTAACCTTAACCCAAACCCTAACGCTAATCCTAACCCTAAACCAAACCCAAACCCTAACCCTAAACCTAATTCAAACCCTAACCCTAACCCTAACACTAACCCTAACCCTAAACCTAACCCTAGCCCTAACACAAACCAAACCTTAAATCAAACCCTAAACCTAACCCTAACCCTAACATTAACACTAACCGAAACCAAACCCTAACCTTAACCCTAACCCAAACCCAATCCCTTACACTAATCCTCACCCTAACCCTAACCCAAACCCAAACCCAAACACTAAATCTAACACTAACCCTAACCCTAACCCTAACCCAAAGCCTAAACCGAAACCTAACCGTAACCCAAATCCTCACACTAATCCTAAACCTAACACACACCCTAACCCTAAACTTAACCCTAACCCAAATCCAAACCCTAACCCTAACCCTAACACTAACCCAAACCCAAACCCTAACCGTAAACCTAACCCTAACCCTAACCCTAACCCTAACCCTAAACCAAACACTAACCCTAACCCTAACCCTAATCCAAACCCTAACACTAACCCAAACCTTAACCCTAACCAAACCAAAAGCTAACCCTTACACTAACGCTAACCCCAAGCCTAATCCTAAACCAAACCCAAACAATAATTCTAATTCACCCTAACCATAAGCGAAAACTTAACACTAACCCTAACCCAAACCATAACTCTATCCAAAAACCTAACCTTAAACCTAAACCAAAGCCAAAACTTAACCCTAACACTAACCCTAACACTAAACCTAACCTTGACCCTAACCCTAAACCTAACCCTAACCCAAACTCTAAACCTAAACCTAACCCTAACCCAAACCCAAACCCTAACCCTAACCCAACCATTAACCCTAAACCTAACCCTAACCCAAACGCTAACCCTAAACCTAAACCTAACCCTAACCCAAACTCTAACCGTAACTCTGACCCTAACCCTAACCCTAAACCTAACACTAACCCAAACCCTAACACTAACCCTATACCTAACCCTAACCATAACCCTTACCCTAACCCAAACATTAAACCTAAACCTAACCCTAACCCAAACCCTAACACTAACCCTAACACAAACCCTAACCCTAACCCTAACCCTAATCCTAAGCCTAAACCTACCCCTAACACAAACCCTAACCCTAACCCTAACCCTAACCCTAACCCAAACTCAAACCCTAAACCTAATGCTAACCCTAACCCCAACCCTAACCCTAACCCTAACCCTAACCCTAACACTCACCCTAAACCAAACGGAAACCCTAACCCTAACCCTAACCCTAACTCAAACCCTAACCCTAAACCTAACTCTAATACCAACCCTAATCCTAACCCTAACCCAAACCCAAAGCCTAACCCTAACCATAACCCTAACCCATCCTCTACCCGTACCCTAACCCTAACAATAAACCTAATACTAAACAAAACCCTAACCCTAACCCTAACCCTTACCCGAAACCAAACATTAACCCTGAAACTAACCCTAACCCAAACCTTAACCCTAAACCTAACCCTAACCCAAACCCTAACCCTAACCCTAACCCTAACCCAAACCCTAAACATAACCCTAACCCAAACATTAACCCTAAACCTAACCCTAACACAAACGCTAACCCTAAACCTAACCCTAACAAAAACCCTAACCCTAAACCAAACCCAAACCCAAACCCTAAACCTAACCCTAACCCTAACCCAAACTCTAACCGTAACTCTAACCCTAACCCTAACCCTAACCCTAAACCTAACACTAACCCAAACCCTAACCGTAACCCTAACCTTAACCCAAACATTAAACCTAAACCTAACCCTAACCCAAACCCTAACACTAAACCTAACCCTAACCCTAACCCTAACCCTAACCCTAACCCTAACCCTTACCCTAACCCAAACCCTAACACTAACCCTAACCCTAATCCAAACCCTA
>JAJHUQ010000037.1:3690000-3692500 GCA_035773235.1 Eospalax fontanierii | reverse complement strand
AACACTAAACCTAACCCAAACCCTAAACCTAACCCTAACCCTAAACCAAACATTAAACCTAAACCTAACGCTAACCCTAACGCTAACCATAAACCTAACCCTAACCCAAACCCTAACCCTAACCCTAACCTTAACCCAAACCCTAACCCTAATCCTAACCCTAACCCAAACCCAAAACCTAACCCTAAACCTAACTCAAACCCTAACCCTAACCCTAACACTAACCCTAACCCTAAACCTAACCCTAACCCTAACACAAACCAAACCTTAAATCAAACCCTAAACCTAACCCTAACCCTAACATTAACCCTAACCGAAACCAAACCCTAACCTTAAACCTAACCCAAACCCAAACCCTTACACTAATCCTCACCCTAACCCTAACCCAAACCCAAACCCAAACACTAAATCTAACCCTAACCCTAACCCTAACCCTAACTCAAACCCTAACCCTAACCCTAACACAAAACCTAACCCTAAAACAAACCCTAACCCTATCCATAACCATAACCCTAAACCTAAAAGTAACCCTAACCCAAACGCAAACCCTAACCCTAAACCTAAACCTAACCCAAACCCTAACCGTAACCCTAACCCTAACCCTAACGCTAACACAAACCCTAACCCTAAACCTAACCCAACCCCAAACCATAACCGTAATCCTCACCCAAACCATAATCCTAATCATAACCCTAACCCTAACCCAAACCCTAAACGTAACCCTAATCCTAACCCTAACGCTAACACACACCGTAACCCTAACCCTAACCCTAACACAAACCCTTACTCTAACCCTAACCATAACCCAAACCAAAACCCTAACCCATCCCTAACCCTAACCCAAACCCTAACTCTAACCCTAACCCTAACCCAAACCCTAACACTAACCCTAACCCAAACCCTAACCCTAACAGTAACCCTAAGCCTAAGACTAAACCTAACGCTAACACAAACCCTAACCCTAACCCTAACCCTAACCCTAACCCAAACGCAAACCCTAAACCTAATGCTAACCCTAACCCAAACCCTATCCCTAACCCTAACCCTTATCCAAACCCTAAATCTAACCCTAACCCTAACCCGAACCAAAACCTAAACCTAAACCAAACCCTGACCATAACACTAACCCTAACCCAAACCCTAAACCTAACCCTAACCCTAACCCAAACATTAACCCTAAACCTAACGCTAACCCTAACGCTAACCATAAACCTAACCCTAACACAAACCCTAACCCTAACCCTAACCTTAACCCAAACCCTAACGCTAATCCTAACCCTAACCCAAACCCAAACCCTAACCCTAAACCTAATTCAAACCCTAACCCTAACCCTAACACTAACCCTAACCCTAAACCTAACCCTAGCCCTAACACAAACCAAACCTTAAATCAAACCCTAAACCTAACCCTAACCCTAACATTAACACTAACCGAAACCAAACCCTAACCTTAACCCTAACCCAAACCCAATCCCTTACACTAATCCTCACCCTAATCCTAACCCAAACACTAAATCTAACACTAACCCTAACCCTAACCCTAACCCAAAGCCTAAACCGAAACCTAACCGTAACCCAAATCCTCACACTAATCCTAAACCTAACACACACCCTAACCCTAAACTTAACCCTAACCCAAATCCAAACCCTAACCCTAACCCTAACACTAACCCAAACCCAAACCCTAACCGTAAACCTAACCCTAACCCTAACCCTAACCCTAAACCAAACACTAACCCTAACCCTAACCCTAATCCAAACCCTAACACTAACCCAAACCTTAACCCTAACCAAACCAAAAGCTAACCCTTACACTAACGCTAACCCCAAGCCTAATCCTAAACCAAACCCAAACAATAATTCTAATTCACCCTAACCATAAGCGAAAACTTAACACTAACCCTAACCCAAACCATAACTCTATCCAAAAACCTAACCTTAAACCTAAACCAAAGCCAAAACTTAACCCTAACACTAACCCTAACACTAAACCTAACCTTGACCCTAACCCTAAACCTAACCCTAACCCAAACTCTAAACCTAAACCTAACCCTAACCCAAACCCAAACCCTAACCCTAACCCAACCATTAACCCTAAACCTAACACTAACCCAAACGCTAACCCTAATCCTAAACCTAACCCTAACCCAAACTCTAACCGTAACTCTGACCCTAACCCTAACCCTAAACCTAACACTAACCCAAACCCTAACACTAACCCTATACCTAACCCTAACCATAACCCTTACCCTAACCCAAACATTAAACCTAAACCTAACCCTAACCCAAACCCTAACACTAACCCTAACACAAACCCTAACCCTAACACTAACCCTAATCCTAAGCCTAAACCTACCCCTAACACAAACCCTAACCCTAACCCTAACCCTAACCCTAACCCAAACTCAAACCCTAAACCTAATGCTAACCCTAACCCTAACCCTAACCCTAACCCTAACCCTAACCCTAACACTCACCCTAAACCAAACGGAAACCCTAA
>JAJHUQ010000037.1:3677500-3680000 GCA_035773235.1 Eospalax fontanierii | reverse complement strand
CCTTACACTAACGCTAACCCCAAGCCTAATCCTAAACCAAACCCAAACAATAATTCTAATTCACCCTAACCATAAGCGAAAACTTAACACTAACCCTAACCCAAACCATAACTCTATCCAAAAACCTAACCTTAAACCTAAACCAAAGCCAAAACTTAACCCTAACACTAACCCTAACACTAAACCTAACCTTGACCCTAACCCTAAACCTAACCCTAACCCAAACTCTAAACCTAAACCTAACCCTAACCCAAACCCAAACCCTAACCCTAACCCAACCATTAACCCTAAACCTAACCCTAACCCAAACGCTAACCCTAATCCTAAACCTAACCCTAACCCAAACTCTAACCGTAACTCTGACCCTAACCCTAACCCTAAACCTAACACTAACCCAAACCCTAACACTAACCCTATACCTAACCCTAACCATAACCCTTACCCTAACCCAAACATTAAACCTAAACCTAACCCTAACCCAAACCCTAACACTAACCCTAACACAAACCCTAACCCTAACACTAACCCTAATCCTAAGCCTAAACCTACCCCTAACACAAACCCTAACCCTAACCCTAACCCTAACCCTAACCCAAACTCAAACCCTAAACCTAATGCTACCCCTAACCCTAACCCTAACCCTAACCCTAACCCTAACACTCACCCTAAACCAAACGGAAACCCTAACCCTAACCCTAACCCTAACTCAAACCCTAACCCTAAACCTAACTCTAATACCAACCCTAATCCTAACCCTAACCCAAACCCAAAGCCTAACCCTAACCATAACCCTAACCCATCCTCTACCCGTACCCTAACCCTAACAATAAACCTAATACTAAACAAAACCCTAACCCTAACCCTAACCCTTACCCGAAACCAAACATTAACCCTGAAACTAACCCTAACCCAAACCTTAACCCTAAACCTAACCCTAACCCAAACCCTAACCCTAACCCTAACCCTAACCCAAACCCTAAACATAACCCTAACCCAAACATTAACCCTAAACCTAACCCTAACACAAACGCTAACCCTAAACCTAACCCTAACAAAAACCCTAACCCTAAACCAAACCCAAACCCAAACCCTAAACCTAACCCTAACCCTAACCCAAACTCTAACCGTAACTCTAACCCCAACCCTAACCCTAACCCCAAACCTAACACTAACCCACACCCTAACCCTACCCCTAACCTTAACCCAAACATCAAACCTAAACCTAACCCTAACCCAAACCCTACCACTAAACCTAACCCTAACCCTAACCCTAACCCTAACCCTAACCCTAACCCTAACCCTAACCCTAACCCAAACCCTAACACTAACCCTAACCCTAATCCAAACCCTAACCCAAACCCAAACCTTAACCCTAACCAAACCAAAACATAACCCTTACACTATCCCTAACCCCAAGCCTAATCCTAAACCAAACCCAAGCAATAACCCTAATTCTCAACCTAACCCTAAGCGAAAACCTAACACTAACCCTAACCCAAACCAATACTCTATCCCAAAACCTAACCTTAAACCTAAACCAAACCCAAAAGTTAACCCTAACACAAAACCTAACCCTAAAACAAACCCTAACCCTATCCATAACCCTAACCCTAAACCTAAAAGTAACCCTAACCCAAACGCAAACCCTAACCCTAACCCTAAACCTAAACCTAACCCAAACCCAAACCATAACCGTAAGCCTCACCCAAACCGTAACCCTAATCCTAACCCTAACCCTAACCCAAACCCTAACCGTAACCGTAACCCTAACCCTAACACTAACACAAACCCTAACCCTAACACTAACCCTAACCCAAACTCTAAATCTAACCCTAACCCTAACCCAAACCGAAACCCTAACCATAACCCAAACCCTAACCCAAACCCTAACCCAAACCCAAACCCTAAACCTAACACTAACCCTAACCCTAACCCTAACCCTAAACGTAACCCTAACCCAAACGCAAACCCTAACCCTAACACTAACCCAAACCCTAACCGTAACCATAACCCTAACCATAACCCTAACGCAAACCCTAAACCTAAACCTAAACCTAACCCAAACCCAAACCCTAACCCTAACCCTAACCCTAACCCAAACACAAACCCAAACCCTAATCCTAACACTAAACATAACCCAAACCCAAACCCTAACCCTAACCCTAAACCTAACCCTTACCCAAACTCTAACCATAACCAGAACCCAAACCCTAACTCTATCCCTAAACCTAACCCTAACCCTAAACCTTACCCTAATCCAAACGCACACCCTAACCCTAACCCTAACCCTAACCCTAAAACTAACCCAAACCCTAACAGTAACCTTACGCTAAACTTAACCCTAACCCAAACGCTAAACCTAACCCTAATCCTAACCCTTACCCTAATCCTAACACTAACCCTTACCCAAACACTAACCTTATTGCAAACTCTCAACCTAAACCTAACCTAAACCCTAACCCTAACCCTAACCCTAAACCTAACACTAACCCAAACCCTA
>JAJHUQ010000037.1:3667500-3670000 GCA_035773235.1 Eospalax fontanierii | reverse complement strand
CTAAACCTAACCCTAACCCTAAACCTTACACTAATCCAAACGCACACCCTAACCCTAACCCTAACCCTAAACCTAAACCTAACCCTAACCTTAACCCAAACCCTAACCCTAATTCTATCCCTAACCCAAACCGAAACCCTAACCCTAAACCTTACTCAAAACCTAACCCTAACCCTAACACTAACCCTAACCCTAAACCTAACCCTAACCCTAACACAAACCAAACCCTAAATCAAACCCTAAACCTAACCCTAACCCTAACATTAACCCTAACCGAAACCAAACCCAAACCTTAACCCTAACCCAAACCCAAACCCTTACACTAATCCTCACCCTAACCCTAACCCAAACACAAACCCAAACACTAAATCTAACCCTAACTCTAACCGTAACCCTAACCCAAAGCCTAAACCGAAACCTAACCGTAACCCAAATCCTCACACTAATCCTAAACCTAACACACACCCTAACCCTAAACTTAACCCTAACCCTAACCCAAACCCTAACCGTAACCGTAACCCTAACCCTAACGCTAACACAAACCCTAACCCTAACCCAAACTCTAAATCCAACCCTAAGCCTAACCCAAACCCACACCCTAACCGTAACCGTAACCCTAACCCTAACGCTAACACAAACCCTAACCCTAACCCTAACCCTAACCCAAACTCTAAATCTAACCCTAACCCTAAACCAAACCCAAACCCTAACCGTAACCGTAACCCTAACCCAAACCCTAACCCAAACCCAAACCCTAAACCTAACCCTAACCCTAATCCTAACCCTAAACGTAACCCTAACCCAAACGCAAACCCTAACCCTAACCCTAACCCTAACCCAAACCCTAACCGTAACCATAACTCTAACCATAACCCTAACGCAAACCCTAAACCTAAACCTAAACCTAACCCAAACCCAAACCCTAACCCTAATCCAAACACAAACCCAAACCCTAATCCTAACACTAAACATAACACAAACCCAAACCCTAACCCTAACCCTAAACCTAACCTTTACCCAAACCCTAACCATAACCAGAACCCAAACCCTAACTCTATCCCTAAACCTAACCCTAACCCTAAACCTTACCCTAATCCAAACGCACACCCTAACCCTAACCCTAACCCTAACCCTAAACCTAACCCAAGCCCTAACACTAACCTTAGGCTAAACTTAACCCTAACCCAAACGCTAAACCTAACCCTAATCCTAACCCTTACCCTAATCCTAACACTAACCCTTACGCAAACACTAAGCTTATCGCAAACCCTCACCCTAAACCTAACCTAAACCCTAACCCTAACCCTAACACTAAACCTAATCCAAACCCAAACCCTAATCCTAACACTAACCCTAACCCTAACCCTAACACTCACCCTAAACCAAACGGAAACCCTAACCCTAACCCTAACCCTAACTCAAACCCTAACCCTAAACCTAACTCTAATACAAACCCTAACCCTAACCCTAACACAAACCCAAACCCTAACCCTAACCATAACCCTAATCCATCCTCTACCCGTACCCTAACCCTAACAATAAACCTAATACTAAACAAACCCCTAACCCTAACCCTAACCCTTACCCGAAACCAAACATTAACCCTAAAACTAACCCTAACCCAAACCTTAACCCTAAACCTAACCCTAACCCAAACCCTAACCCTAACCCTAACCCAAACCCTAACACTAACCCTAACACAAACCCTAACCCTAACCCTAAACCTAAGCCTAAGCCTAAACCTACCCCTAACACAAACCCTAAACCTAACCCAAACGCAAAACCTAAACCTAATGCTAACCCTAACCCAAACCCTATCCCTAACCCTAACCCTTATCCAAACCCTAAATCTAACCCTAACCCTAACCCGAACCAAAACCTAAACCTACACCAAACCCTGACCATAACACTAAACCTAACCCAAACCCTAAACCTAACCCTAACCCTAACCCAAACATTAACCCTAAACCTAACGCTAACCCTAACGCTAACCATAAACCTAACCCTAACCCAAACGCTAACCCTAACCCTAACCTTAACCCAAACCCTAACCCTAATTCTAACCCTAACCCAAACCCAAAACCTAACCCTAAGCCTAACTCAAACACTAACCCTAACCCTAACACTAACCCTAACCCTAAACCTAACCCTAACCCTAACACAAACCAAACCTTAAATCAAACCCTAAACCTAACCCTAACCCTAACATTAACCCTAACCGAAACCAAACCCTAACCTTAAACCTAACCCAAACCCAAACCCTTACACTAATCCTCACCCTAACCCTAACCCAAACCCAAACCCAAACACTAAATCTAACCATAAACCTAACCCTAACCCTAACCCAAAGCCTAAACCAAAACCTAAACGTAACCCAAATCCTCACACTAATCCTAAACCTGACACACACCCTAACCCTAACCGTAAACCTAACCCTAACCCTAACCCTAACCCTAACCCTAACCCAAACCCTAACCCTAACCCTAACCCTAATCCAAAC
>JAJHUQ010000037.1:3647500-3655000 GCA_035773235.1 Eospalax fontanierii | reverse complement strand
CCCTAAACCTAACCCAAACCCAAACCATAACCGTAAGCCTCACCCAAACCGTAACCCTAATCCTAACCCTAACCCTAACCCAAACCCTAACCGTAACCGTAACCCTAACCCTAACACTAACCCTAACCCAAACTCTAAATCTAACCCTAACCCTAACCCAAACCGAAACCCTAACCATAACCCAAACCCTAACCCAAACCCTAACCCAAACCCAAACCCTAAAACTAACACTAACCCTAACCCTAACCCTAACCCTAAACGTAACCCTAACCCAAACGCAAACCCTAACCCTAACCCTAACCCTAACCCAAACCCTAACCGTAACCATAACCCTAACCATAACCCTAACGCAAACCCTAAACCTAAACCTAAACCTAACCCAAACCCAAACCCTAACCCTAACCCTAACCCTAACCCAAACACAAACCCAAACCCTAATCCTAACACTAAACATAACCCAAACCCAAACCCTAACCCTAACCCTAAACCTAACCCTTACCCAAACTCTAACCATAACCAGAACCCAAACCCTAACTCTATCCCTAAACCTAACCCTAACCCTAAACCTTACCCTAATCCAAACGCACACCCTAACCCTAACCCTAACCCTAACCCTAAAACTAACCCAAACCCTAACAGTAACCTTACGCTAAACTTAACCCTAACCCAAACGCTAAACCTAACCCTAATCCTAACCCTTACCCTAATCCTAACACTAAACCTTACCCAAACACTAAACTTATCGCAAACTCTCAACCTAAACCTAACCTAAACCCTAACCCTAACCCTAACCCTAAACCTAACACTAACCCAGACCCTAACACTAACCCTAACCCTAACCCTAACCCTAACCCTAACCCAAACATTAAACCTAAACCTAACCCTAACCAAAACCCTAACACTAACCCTAACACAAACCCTAACCCTAACCCTAACCCTAAGCCTAAGCCTAAACCTAATGCTAACACAAACCCTAACCCTAACCCTAACCCTAACCCTAACCCAAACGCAAACCCTAAACCTAATGCTAACCCTAACCCAAACCCTATCCCTAACCCTAACCCTTATCCAAACCCTAAATCTAACCCTAACCCTAACCCGAACCAAAACCTAAACCTAAACCAAACCCTGACCATAACACTAACCCTAACCCAAACCCAAACCCAATCCCTAATCCTAACACTAAACATAACACAAACACAAACCCTAACCCTAACCCTAAACTTAACCCTTACCCAAACCCTAACCATAACCAGAACCCAAATCCTAACTCTATCCCTAAACCTAACCCTAACCCTAAACCTTACCCTAATAGACACGCACACCCTAACCCTAACCCTAACCATAACAATAAACCTAACCCAAGCCCTAACACTAACCTTATGCTAAACTTAACCCTAACCCAAACGCTAAACCTAACCCTAATCCTAACCCTTACCCTAATCCTAACACTAACCCTTACCCAAACACTAACCTTATCGCAAACCCTCTCCCTAAACCTAACCTAAACCCTAACCCTAACCCTAACACTAAACCTAACCCAAACCCAAACCCTAATCCTAACAATAACCCTAACCCTAACCCTAACACTCACCCTAAACCAAACGGAAACCCTAACCCTAACCCTAACCCTAACTCAAACCCTAACCCTAAACCTAACTCTAATACAAAGCCTAACCCTAACCCTAACCCAAACCCAAACCCTAACCCTAACCATAACCCTAACCCATCCTCTACCCGTACCCTAACCCTAACAATAAACCTAATACTAAACAAACCCCTAACCCTAACCCTAACCCTTACCCGAAACCAAACATTAACCGTAAAACTAACCCTAACCCAAACCTTAACCCTAAACCTAACCCTAACCCAAACCCTAACCCTAACCCTAACCCTGACCCAAACCCTAAACCTAACCCTAACCCAAACATTAACCTTAAACCTAACCCTAACCCAAACGCTAACCATAAACCTAACCCTAGCCAAAAACCTAACCCTAAACCTAACCCTAACACAAACCCTAACCCTAAACCAAACCCAAACCCAAACCCTAAACCTAACCCTAACACAAAACCTAACCCTAAAACAAACCCTAACCCTATCCATAACCCTAACCCTAAACCTAAAAGTAACCCTAACCCAAACGCAAACCCTAAACCTAACCTTAAACCTAAACCTAACCCAAACCCTAACCGTAACCCTAACCCTAACCCTAACGCTAACACAAACCCTAACCCTAAACCTAACGCAAACCCAAACCATAACCGTAACCCTCACCCAAACCATAATTCTAATCATAACCCTAACCCTAACCCAAACCCTAAACGTAACCCTAATCCTAACCCTAACGCTAACACAAACCCTATCCCTAACCCTAACCCTAACACAAACCCTAACTCTAACCCTAACCCTAACCCAAACCCAAACCCTAACCCTAACCCTAACCCTAACCCAAACCCTAACTCTAACCCTAACCCTAACCCAAACCCTAACACTAACCCTAACACAAAACCTAACCCTAACCCTAACCCTAAGCCTAAGCCTAAACATAACGCTAACACAAACCCTAACCCTAACCCTAACCCTAACCCAAACCCTAACCGTAACCATAACCCTAACCATAACCCTAACGCAAACCCTAAACCTAAACCTAAACCTAACCCAAACCCAAACCCTAACCCTAACCCTAACCCTAACCCAAACACAAACACAAACCCTAATCCTAACACTAAACATAACCCAAACCCAAACCCTAACCCTAACCCTAAACCTAACCCTTACCCAAACTCTAACCATAACCAGAACCCAAACCCTAACTCTATCCCTAAACCTAACCCTAACCCTAAACCTTACCCTAATCCAAACGCACACCCTAACCCTAACCCTAACCCTAACCCTAAAACTAACCCAAACCCTAACAGTAACCTTACGCTAAACTTAACCCTAACCCAAACGCTAAACCTAACCCTAATCCTAACCCTTACCCTAATCCTAACACTAACCCTTACCTAAACACTAACCTTATCGCAAACTCTCAACCTAAACCTAACCTAAACCCTAACCCTAACCCTAACCCTAAACCTAACACTAGCCCAAACCCTAACACTAACCCTAACCCTAACCCTAACCCTAACCCTAACCCAAACATTAAACCTAAACCTAACCCTAACCAAAACCCTAACACTAACCCTAACACAAACCCTAACCCTAACCCTAACCCTAAGCCTAAGCCTAAACCTAATGCTAACACAAACCCTAACCCAAACCCAAACCCTAACCCTAACCCTAACCCTAACCCAAACACAAACCCAAACCCTAATCCTAACACTAAACATAACCCAAACCCAAACCCTAACCCTAAACCTAATGCTAACCCTAACCCAAACCCTATCCCTAACCCTAACCCTTATCCAAACCCTAAATCTAACCCTAACCCTAACCCGAACCAAAACCTAAACCTAAACCAAACTCTGACCATAACACTAACCCTAACCCAAACCCTAAACCTAACCCTAAGCCAAACATTAACCCTAAACCTAATGCTAACCCTAACGCTAACCATAAATCTAACCCTAACCCAAACCCTAACCCTAACCCTAACCCTAACCTTAACCCAAACCCTAACCCTAATTCTAACCCTAACCCAAACCGAAACCCTAACCCTAAACCTAACTCAAAACCTAACCCTAACCCTAACACTAACCCTAACCCTAAACCTAACCCTAACCCTAACACAAACCAAACCCTAAATCAAACCCTAAACCTAACCCTAACCCTAACATTAACCCTAACCGAAACCAAACCCTAACCTTAACCCTAACCCAAACCCAAAGCCTTACACTAATCCTCACCCTAACCCTAACCCAAACCCAAACCCAAACACTAAATCTAACCCTAACCCTAACCGTAACCCTAACCCAAAGCCTAAACCGAAAACTAACCGTAACCCAAATCCTCACACTAATCCTAAACCTAACACACACCCTAACCCTAAACTTAACCCTAACCCAAATCCAAACCCTAACCGTAACCCTAACCCTAACCCTAACGCTAACACAAACCTTAACCCTAAACCTAACCCAAACCCAAACCATAACCGTAAGCCTCACACAAACCATAACCCTATTCCTAACCCTAACCCTAACCCAAACCCTAACCGTAACCGTAACCCTAACCCTAACGCTAACACAAACCCTAACCCTAACCCTAACCCTAACCCTAACCCTAACCCTAACCCTAACCCTAACCCAAACCCTAACACTAACCCTAACCCTAATCCAAACCCTAACCCTAACCCAAACCTTAACCCTAACCAAACCAAAACATAACCCTTACACTAACCCTAACCCCAAGCCTAATCCTAAACCAAACCCAAGCAATAACCCTAATTCTCAACCTAACCCTAAGCGAAAACCTAACACTAACCCTAACCCAAACCAATACTCTATCCCAAAACCTAACCTTAAACCTAAACCAAACCCAAAAGTTAACCCTAACACTAAACCTAACCCTGACCCTAACCCTAACCCTAACCCAAACCCTAACCCTAACCCTAAACCTAAAAGTAACCCTAACCCAAACGCAAACCCTAACCCTAACCCTAACCCTAAACCTAACCCAAACCCAAACCATAACCGTAAGCCTCACCCAAACCGTAACCCTAATCCTAACCCTAACCCTAACCCAAACCCTAACCGTAACCGTAACCCTAACCCTAACACTAACCCTAACCCAAACTCTAAATCTAACCCTAACCCTAACCCAAACCGAAACCCTAACCATAACCCAAACCCTAACCCAAACCCTAACCCAAACCCAAACCCTAAAACTAACACTAACCCTAACCCTAACCCTAACCCTAAACGTAACCCTAACCCAAACGCAAACCCTAACCCTAACCCTAACCCTAACCCAAACCCTAACCGTAACCATAACCCTAACCATAACCCTAACGCAAACCCTAAACCTAAACCTAAACCTAACCCAAACCCAAACCCTAACCCTAACCCTAACCCTAACCCAAACACAAACCCAAACCCTAATCCTAACACTAAACATAACCCAAACCCAAACCCTAACCCTAACCCTAAACCTAACCCTTACCCAAACTCTAACCATAACCAGAACCCAAACCCTAACTCTATCCCTAAACCTAACCCTAACCCTAAACCTTACCCTAATCCAAACGCACACCCTAACCCTAACCCTAACCCTAACCCTAAAACTAACCCAAACCCTAACAGTAACCTTACGCTAAACTTAACCCTAACCCAAACGCTAAACCTAACCCTAATCCTAATCCTTACCCTAATCCTAACACTAAACCTTACCCAAACACTAAACTTATCGCAAACTCTCAACCTAAACCTAACCTAAACCCTAACCCTAACCCTAACCCTAAACCTAACACTAACCCAAACCCTAACACTAACCCTAACCCTACCCCTAACCCTAACCCTAACCCAAACCATAACCGTAAGCCTCACCCAAACCGTAACCCTAATCCTAACCCTAACCCTAACCCAAACCCTAACCGTAACCGTAACCCTAACCCTAACACTAACCCTAACCCAAACTCTAAATCTAACCCTAACCCTAACCCAAACCGAAACCCTAACCATAACCCAAACCCTAACCCAAACCCTAACCCAAACCCAAACCCTAAAACTAACACTAACCCTAACCCTAACCCTAACCCTAAACGTAACCCTAACCCAAACGCAAACCCTAACCCTAACCCTAACCCTAACCCAAACCCTAACCGTAACCATAACCCTAACCATAACCCTAACGCAAACCCTAAACCTAAACCTAAACCTAACCCAAACCCAAACCCTAACCCTAACCCTAACCCTAACCCAAACACAAACCCAAACCCTAATCCTAACACTAAACATAACCCAAACCCAAACCCTAACCCTAACCCTAAACCTAACCCTTACCCAAACTCTAACCATAACCAGAACCCAAACCCTAACTCTATCCCTAAACCTAACCCTAACCCTAAACCTTACCCTAATCCAAACGCACACCCTAACCCTAACCCTAACCCTAACCCTAAAACTAACCCAAACCCTAACAGTAACCTTACGCTAAACTTAACCCTAACCCAAACGCTAAACCTAACCCTAATCCTAACCCTTACCCTAATCCTAACACTAAACCTTACCCAAACACTAAACTTATCGCAAACTCTCAACCTAAACCTAACCTAAACCCTAACCCTAACCCTAACCCTAAACCTAACACTAACCCAAACCCTAACACTAACCCTAACCCTAACCCTAACCCTAACCCTAACCCAAACATTAAACCTAAACCTAACCCTAACCAAAACCCTAACACTAACCCTAACACAAACCCTAGCCCTAACCCTAACCCTTAGGCTAAGCCTAAACCTAATGCTAACACAAACCCTAACCCTAACCCTAACCCTAACCCTAACCCAAACGCAAACCCTAAACCTAATGCTAACCCTAACCCAAACCCTATCCCTAACCCTAACCCTTATCCAAACCCTAAATCTAACCCTAACCCTAACCCGAACCAAAACCTAAACCTAAACCAAACCCTGACCATAACACTAACCCTAACCCAAACCCAAACCCAATCCCTAATCCTAACACTAAACATAACACAAACACAAACCCTAACCCTAACCCTAAACTTAACCCTTACCCAAACCCTAACCATAACCAGAACCCAAATCCTAACTCTATCCCTAAACCTAACCCTAACCCTAAACCTTACCCTAATCCACACGCACACCCTAACCCTAACCCTAACCATAACAATAAACCTAACCCAAGCCCTAACACTAACCTTATGCTAAACTTAACCCTAACCCAAACGCTAAACCTAACCCTAATCCTAACCCTTACCCTAAGCCTAATACTAACCCCTACCCATACACTTACCTTATCGCTGACCCTCTCCCTAAACCTAATCTAGACCCTAACCCTAACCCTAACACTAAACCTAACCCAAACCCAAACCCTAATCCTAACAATAACCCTAACCCTAACCCTAACACTCACCCTAAACCAAACGGAAACCCTAACCCTAACCCTAACCCTAACTCAAACCCTAACCCTAAACCTAACTCTAATACAAACCCTAACCCTAACCCTAACCCAAACCCAAACCCTAACCCTAACCATAACCCTAACCCATCCTCTACCCGTACCCTAACCCTAACAATAAACCTAATACTAAACAAAACCCTAACCCTAACCCTAACCCTTACCCGAAACCAAACATTAACCGTAAAACTAACCCTGACCCAAACCGTAACCCTAATCCAACCCCTTACCCAAACCCCTACCCTACCTCCTACCCTATCCCTTACCCAAACCCTGAACCTTACCCCAACCCAAACATTAACCTTAAACCTAACCCTAACCCAAACGCTAACCATAAACCTAACCCTAGCCAAAAACCTAACCCTAAACCTAACCCTAACACAAACCCTAACCCTAAACCAAACCCAAACCCAAACCC
>JAJHUQ010000037.1:3640000-3642500 GCA_035773235.1 Eospalax fontanierii | reverse complement strand
CTAACCCTAACCCTAACCCAAACCCTAACACTAACCCTAACACAAACCCTAACCCTAACAGTAACCCTAAGCCTAAGACTAAACCTAACGCTAACACAAACCCTAACCCTAACCCTAACCCTAACCCTAACCCAAACGCAAACCCTAAACCTAATGCTAACCCTAACGCAAACCCTATCCCTAACCCTAACCCTTATCCAAACCCTAAATCTAACCCAAACCCTAACCCGAACCAAAACCTAAGCCTACACCAAGCCCTGACCATAACACTAACCCTAACCCAAACCCTAAACCTAACCCTAACCCTAACCCAAACATTAACCCTAAACCTAACGCTAACCCTAACGCTAACCATAAACCTAACCCTAACACAAACCCTAACCCTAACCCTAACCTTAACCCAAACCCTAACGCTAATCCTAACCCTAACCCAAACCCAAACCCTAACCCTAAACCTAATTCAAACCCTAACCCTAACCCTAACACTAACCCTAACCCTAAACCTAACCCTAGCCCTAACACAAACCAAACCTTAAATCAAACCCTAAACCTAACCCTAACCCTAACATTAACATTAACCGAAACCAAACCCTAACCTTAACCCTAACCCAAACCCAATCCCTTACACTAATCCTCACCCTAACCCTAACCCAAACCCAAACCCAAACACTAAATCTAACACTAACCCTAACCCTAACCCTAACCCAAAGCCTAAACCGAAACCTAACCGTAACCGAAATCCTCACACTAATCCTAAACCTAACGCACACCCTAACCCTAAACTTAACCCTAACCCAAATCCAAACCCTAACCCTAACCCTAACACTAACCCAAACCCAAACCCTAACCGTAAACCTAACCCTAACCCTAACCCTAACCCTAACCCTAAACCAAACACTAACCCTAACCCTAACCCTAATCCAAACCCTAACACTAACCCAAACCTTAACCCTAACCAAACCAAAAGCTAACCCTTACACTAACGCTAACCCCAAGCCTAATCCTAAACCAAACCCAAACAATAATTCTAATTCACCCTAACCATAAGCGAAAACTTAACACTAACCCTAACCCAAACCATAACTCTATCCAAAAACCTAACCTTAAACCTAAACCAAAACCAAAACTTAACCCTAACACTAACCCTAACACTAAACCTAACCTTGACCCTAACCCTAAACCTAACCCTAACCCAAACTCTAAACCTAAACCTAACCCTAACCCAAACCCAAACCCTAACCCTAACCCAACCATTAACCCTAAACCTAACCCTAACCCAAACGCTAACCCTAAACCTAAACCTAACCCTAACCCAAACTCTAACCGTAACTCTGACCCTAACCCTAACCCTAAACCTAACACTAACCCAAACCCTAACACTAACCCTATACCTAACCCTAACCATAACCCTTACCCTAACCCAAACATTAAACCTAAACCTAACCCTAACCCAAACCCTAACACTAACCCTAACACAAACCCTAACCCTAACCCTAACCCTAATCCTAAGCCTAAACCTACCCCTAACACAAACCCTAACCCTAACCCTAACCCTAACCCTAACCCAAACTCAAACCCTAAACCTAATGCTAACCCTAACCCTAACCCTAACCCTAACCCTAACCCTAACCCTAACACTCACCCTAAACCAAACGGAAACCCTAACCCTAACCCTAACCCTAACTCAAACCCTAACCCTAAACCTAACTCTAATACCAACCCTAATCCTAACCCTAACCCAAACCCAAAGCCTAACCCTAACCATAACCCTAACCCATCCTCTACCCGTACCCTAACCCTAACAATAAACCTAATACTAAACAAAACCCTAACCCTAACCCTAACCCTTACCCGAAACCAAACATTAACCCTGAAACTAACCCTAACCCAAACCTTAACCCTAAACCTAACCCTAACCCAAACCCTAACCCTAACCCTAACCCTAACCCAAACCCTAAACATAACCCTAACCCAAACATTAACCCTAAACCTAACCCTAACACAAACGCTAACCCTAAACCTAACCCTAACAAAAACCCTAACCCTAAACCAAACACAAACCCAAACCCTAAACCTAACCCTAACCCTAACCCAAACTCTAACCGTAACTCTAACCCTAACCCTAACCCTAACCCTAAACCTAACACTAACCCAAACCCTAACCGTAACCCTAACCTTAACCCAAACATTAAACCTAAACCTAACCCTAACCCAAACCCTAACACTAAACCTAACCCTAACCCTAATCCTAACCCTAACCCTAACCCTAACCCTAACCCTAACCCTAACCCAAACCCTAACACTAACCCTAACCCTAATCCAAACCCTAACCCAAACCCAAACCTTAACCCTAACCAAACCAAAACATAACCCTTACACTATCCCTAACCCCAAGCCTAATCCTAAACCAAACCCAAGCAATAACCCTAATTCTCAACCTAACCCTAAGCGAAAACCTAACACTAACCCTAACCCAAACCAATACTCTATCCCAAAACCT
>JAJHUQ010000037.1:3635000-3637500 GCA_035773235.1 Eospalax fontanierii | reverse complement strand
CCCTCACCATAACAATAAACCTAACCCAAGCCCTAACACTAACCTTAGGCTAAACTTAACCCTAACCCAAACGCTAAACCTAACCCTAATCCTAACCCTTACCCTAATCCTAACACTAACCCTTACCCAAACACCAACCTTATCGCAAACCCTCTCCCTAAACCTAACCTAAACCCTAACCCTAACCCTAACACTAAACCTAACCCAAACCCAAACCCTAATCCTAACAATAACCCTAACCCTAACCCTAACACTCACCCTAAACCAAACGGAAACCCTAACCCTAACCCTAACCCTAACTCAAACCCTAACCCTAACCCTAACCCTAAACCAAACACTAACCCTAACCCTAACCCTAATCCAAACCCTAACACTAACCCAAACCTTAACCCTAACCAAACCAAAAGCTAACCCTTACACTAACGCTAACCCCAAGCCTAATCCTAAACCAAACCCAAACAATAATTCTAATTCACCCTAACCATAAGCGAAAACTTAACACTAACCCTAACCCAAACCATAACTCTATCCAAAAACCTAACCTTAAACCTAAACCAAAGCCAAAACTTAACCCTAACACTAACCCTAACACTAAACCTAACCTTGACCCTAACCCTAAACCTAACCCTAACCCAAACTCTAAACCTAAACCTAACCCTAACCCAAACCCAAACCCTAACCCTAACCCAACCATTAACCCTAAACCTAACCCTAACCCAAACGCTAACCCTAAACCTAAACCTAACCCTAACCCAAACTCTAACCGTAACTCTGACCCTAACCCTAACCCTAAACCTAACACTAACCCAAACCCTAACACTAACCCTATACCTAACCCTAACCATAACCCTTACCCTAACCCAAACATTAAACCTAAACCTAACCCTAACCCAAACCCTAACACTAACCCTAACACAAACCCTAACCCTAACCCTAACCCTAATCCTAAGCCTAAACCTACCCCTAACACAAACCCTAACCCTAACCCTAACCCTAACCCTAACCCAAACTCAAACCCTAAACCTAATCCTAACACTAACCCTAACCCTAACCCTAACCCTAACCCTAACCCTAACACTCACCCTAAACCAAACGGAAACCCTAACCCTAACCCTAACCCTAACTCAAACCCTAACCATAAACCTAACTCTAATACAAACCCTAATCCTAACCCTAACCCAAACCCAAAGCCTAACCCTAACCATAACCCTAACCCATCCTCTACCCGTACCCTAACCCTAACAATAAACCTAATACTAAACAAAACCCTAACCCTAACCCTAACCCTTACCCGAAACCAAACATTAACCCTGAAACTAACCCTAACCCAAACCTTAACCCTAAACCTAACCCTAACCCAAACCCTAACCCTAACCCTAACCCTAACCCAAACCCTAAACATAACCCTAACCCAAACATTAACCCTAAACCTAACCCTAACACAAACGCTAACCCTAAACCTAACCCTAACAAAAACCCTAACCCTAAACCAAACCCAAACCCAAACCCTAAACCTAACCCTAACCCTAACCCAAACTCTAACCGTAACTCTAACCCTAACCCTAACCCTAACCCTAAACCTAACACTAACCCAAACCCTAACCGTAACCCTAACCTTAACCCAAACATTAAACCTAAACCTAACCCTAACCCAAACCCTAACACTAAACCTAACCCTAACCCTAACCCTAACCCTAACCCTAACCCTAACCCTAACCCAAACCCTAACACTAACCCTAACCCTAATCCAAACCCTAACCCAAACCCAAACCTTAACCCTAACCAAACCAAAACATAACCCTTACACTATCCCTAACCCCAAGCCTAATCCTAAACCAAACCCAAGCAATAACCCTAATTCTCAACCTAACCCTAAGCGAAAACCTAACACTAACCCTAACCCAAACCAATACTCTATCCCAAAACCTAACCTTAAACCTAAACCAAACCCAAAAGTTAACCCTAACACAAAACCTAACCCTAAAACAAACCCTAACCCTATCCATAACCCTAACCCTAAACCTAAAAGTAACCCTAACCCAAACGCAAACCCTAACCCTAACCCTAAACCTAAACCTAACCCAAACCCAAACCATAACCGTAAGCCTCACCCAAACCGTAACCCTAATCCTAACCCTAACCCTAACCCAAACCCTAACCGTAACCGTAACCCTAACCCTAACACTAACACAAACCCTAACCCTAACACTAACCCTAACCCAAACTCTAAATCTAACCCTAACCCTAACCCAAACCGAAACCCTAACCATAACCCAAACCCTAACCCAAACCCTAACCCAAACCCAAACCCTAAACCTAACACTAACCCTAACCCTAACCCTAACCCTAAACGTAACCCTAACCCAAACGCAAACCCTAACCCTAACCCTAACCCAAACCCTAACCGTAACCATAACCCTAACCATAACCCTAACGCAAACCCTAAACCTAAACCTAAACCTAACCCAAACCCAAACCCTAACCCTAACCCTAACCCTAA
>JAJHUQ010000037.1:3585000-3587500 GCA_035773235.1 Eospalax fontanierii | reverse complement strand
CCTAACCCTAACGCAAACGCTAACCCTAAACCAAAACCTAACCCTAACCCAAACTCTAACCGTAACTCTAACCATAACCCTAACCCTAACCCTAAACCTAACACTAACCCAAACTCTAACACTAACCCTATACCTAACCCTAACCCTAACCCTTAACCTAACCCAAACATTAAACCTAAACCTAACCCTAACCCAAACCCTAACACTAACCCTAACACAAACCCTAACCCTAACCCTAACCCTAAGCCTAAGCCTAAACCTACCCCTAACACAAACCCTAACCCTAACCCTAACCCTAACCCTAACCCAAACTCAAACCCTAAACCTAATGTTAACCCTAACCCAAACCCTATCCCTAACCCTAACCCTAACCCGAACCAAAACCTAAACCAAACCCAAACCCTGACCCTAACACTAACCCTAACCCAAACCCTAAACCTAACCCTAACCCTAACCCAAACCCAAACCCTTACACTAATCCTCACCCTAAACCTAACCCAAACCCAAACCCAAACACTAAATCTAACCCTAACCGTAAGCCTAACCCTAACCCAAAGCCTAAACCGAAACCTAACCCTAACCCAAATCCTCACACTAATCCTAAACCTAACACACACCCTAACCCTAACCTTAACCCTAACCCAAATCCAAACCCTAACCCTAACCCTAACACTAACCCAAACCCAAACCCTAACCGTAAACCTAACCCTAACCCTAACCCTAAACCTAACTCTAACCCTAACCCAAACCCTAACCCTAACCCTAACCCTAATCCAAACCCTAACCCTAACCCAAACCTTAACCCTAACCAAACCAAAACCTAAACCTTACACGAACCCTAACCCCAAGCCTAATCCTAAACCAAACCCAAACAATAACCCTAATTCTCAACCTAACCCTAAGCGAAAACCTAACACTAACCCTTACCCAAACCATAACTCTATCCAAAAACCTAACCATAAACCTAAACCAAACCCAAAACTTAACCCTAACACTAACCCTAACACTAAACCTAACCCTGACCCTAACCCTAACCCTAACCCTAACCCAAATCCAAACACTAACCCTAACACAAAACCGAACCCTAAAACAAAACCTAACCCTATCCCTAACCCTAACCCTAAACCTAAAAGTAACCCTAACACAAACGCAAACCCTAACCCCAACCCTAACCCTAAACCTAACCCAAACTCTAACCGTAACCCTAACACTAACCCTAACGCTAACACAAACCCTAACCCTAAACCTAACCCAAACCCAAACCATAACCGTAACGCTCACCCAAACCATAACCCTAATCCTAAACCTAACCCTAACCCAAATCCTAACCGTAACCCTAACCCTAACCCTAACCCTAACCCTAACCCTAACCCTAACCCTAAACCTAAACGTAACCCTAACCCAAACACAAACCCTAACCCTAACCCTAACCCTAACCCAAACCCTAACCGTAACCCTAACCCTAACCCTAACGCTAACAAAAACACTAACCCTAACCCTAAACCTAACCCTAACCCAAACCCTAACTCTAACCCTAACCCTAACCCAAACCCAAACCCTAACCCTAACCCTAACAATAACGCAAACCCTAACCCTAACCCTAACCCTAAACCAAACCCAAACCCTAAACCTAACCCTAACCCTAACCCAAACAAAAACCCAAACCCTAACCCTAACCCTAAACATAACACAAACCCAAACCCTAACCCTAAACCTAACCCTTACCCAACCCTAACCATAACCAGAACCCAAACCATAACTCTATCCCTAAACCTAACCCTAACCCTAAACCTTACTCTAATCCAAACGCACACCCAAACCCTAACCCTAACCCTAACCCTAAACCTAAACCTAACCCAAGCCCTAACACTAACCTTAGCCTAAACTTAACCCTAACCCAAACGCTAAACCTAACCCTAACCCTAACCCTAACCCTAATCCTAACACTAACCCTTACCCAAACACTAACCTCATCGCAAACCCTCACCCTAAACCTAACCTAAACCCTAACCCTAACCCTAACCCTAACCCTAACACAAACCCAAACCCTAACCCAAACCCTAACCCTAACCATAACCCTAACCCATCCTCTACCCGTACCCTAACCCTAACACTAAACCTAATGCTAAACAAACCCCTAACCCTATACCTAACCCTTACCCTAACCCAAACATTAACCCTAAAACTAACCCTAACACAAACCCTAACCCTAAACCTAACCCTAACCCAAACCCTAACCCTAACCCTAACCCTAACCCTAACCCAAACCCTAACCCTAACCCTAACCCAAACATTAACCCTACACCTAACCCTAACCCAAACGCTAACCCTAAACCTAACCCTAACACAAACCCTAACCCTAACCCAAACCCAAACCCTAAACCTAACCTAACCCTAACCCAAACTCTAACCGTAACTCTAACCCTAACCCTAAACCTAAACCTAACACTAACCCAAACCCTAACACTAAACCTAACCCTAACCCTAACCCTAACCTAAC
>JAJHUQ010000037.1:3555000-3560000 GCA_035773235.1 Eospalax fontanierii | reverse complement strand
GCCTAAACCTACCCCTAACACAAACCCTAACCCTAACCCTAACCCTAACCCTAACCCTAACCCTAACCCAAACTCAAACCCTAAACGTAATGCTAACCCTAACCCAAACCTTATCCCTAACCCTAACCCTTATCCAAACCCTAAATCTAACCCTAACCCTAACCCGAACCAAAACCTAAACCTAACCCAAACCCTGACGCTAACACTTACCCTAACCCAAACCCTAAACCTAACCCTAACCCTAACCCAAACCTAAACCCTTACACTAATCCTCACCCTAACCCAAACCAAACCCAAAACCAAACACTAAATCTAACCCTAACCGTAAACCTAAACCTAACCCAAAGCCTAAACCGAAACCTAACCCTAACCCAAATCCTCACACTAATCCTAAACCTAACACACACCCAAACCCTAACCCTAAACCTAACCCAAACCCAAACACAAACCCAAACCCTAACCCTAACCCTAAACATAACCCAAACCCAAACCCTAACCCTAAACCTAACACTTACCCAAACCCTAACCATAACCAGAACTCAAACCATAACTCTATTCCTAAACCTAACCCTAACCCTAAACCTTACCCTAATCCAAACGCACACCCTAACCCTAACCCTAACCCTAACCCTAAACCTAAACCTAACCCAAGCCCTAACACTAACCTTAGCCTAAACTTAACCCTAACGCAAACGCTAAACCTAACCCTAAACTTAACCCTAACCCTAATCCTAACACTAACCCTTACCCAAACACTAACCTTATCGCAAACCCTCACCCTAAACCTAACGTTAACCCTAACCCTAACCTAACCCTAACCCTAAACCAAACCCAAACCCTAACCCTAACCATAACCCTAACCCATCCTCTACCCGTACCCTAACCCTAACACTAAACCTAATACTAAACAAACCCCTAACCCTATACCATCCCTTACCCTAACCCAAACATTAACCCTAAAACTAACCCTAACCCAAACCATAACCCTAACCCTAACCCTAACCCTAACATTAACCCAAACATTAAACCTAAACCTAACCCTAACCCAAACCCTAACACTAACCCTAACACAAACCCTAACCCTAACCCTCACCCTAAGCCTAAGCCTAAACCTAACGCTAACACAAACCCTAACCCTAACCCTAACCCTAACCCTAACCCAAACTCAAACCCTAAACCAAATGCTAACCCTAACCCAAACCCTATCCCTAACCCTAACCCTTATCCAAACCCTAAATCTAACCCTAACCCTAACCTGAACCAAAACCTAAACCTAACCCAAACCCTGACCCTAACACTAACCCTAACCCAAACCCTAAACCTAACCCTAACCCTAACCGAAACATTAACCCTAAACCTAACGCTAACCCTAATGCTAACCAAAAACCTAACCCTAACCCTAACCCTAACCCTAATACTAACACTAACCCTTACCCAAACACTAACCTTAGCGCAAACCCTCACCCTAAACCTAACCCAAACCCAAACCCTAATCCTAACACTAACCCTAACCCTAACCCTAACACTCACCCTAAACCAAACGGAAATCCTAACGCTAACCCTAACCCTAACTCAAACCCTAACCCTAAACCTAACTCTAATACAAACCCTAACCCTAACCCTAACCCAAACCCAAACCCTAACCCTAACCATAACCCTAACCCATCCTCTACCCGTACCCTAACCCTAACACTATACCCAATACTAAACAAACCCCTAACCCTATACCTAACCCTTACCCTAACCCAAACATTAACCCTAAAACTAACCCTAACCCAAACCCTAACCCTAACCCTAACCCTAACCCAAACCCTAACCCTAAACCTAACCCAAACATTAACCCTAAACCTAACCCTAACCCAAACGCTAACCCTAAACCTAACCCTAGCCCAAAACCTAACCCTAAACCTAACCCTAAGACAAAACCTAACGCTAACCCAAACCCAAACCCAAACCCTAACACTAAACCTAACCCTAACCCAAACTCTAACCGTAACTCTAACCCTAACATTAACCCTAACCCTAAACCTAACACTATCCCAAACCCTAACACTAACCCTAACCCTAACCCTAACCCTTACCCTAAATCAAACATTAAACCTAAACCTAACCCTAACCCAAACACTAACACTAACCCTAACACAAAACCTAACCCTAACCCTAACCCTAAGCCTAAGCCTAAACCTACCCCTAACAAAAACCCTAACCCTAACCCTAACCCTAACCCTTACCCAAACTCAAACCCTAAACCTAATGCTAACCCTAACCCAAACCTTATCCCTAACCCTAACCCTTATCCAAACCCTAAATCTAACCCTCACCCTAACCCGAACCAAAACCTAAACCTAAACCAAACCCTGACCCTAACACTAACCCTAACCCAAACCCTAAACCTAACCCTAACCCTAACCCAAACCCAAACCCTTACACTAATCCTCACCCTAACCCTAACCCAAACCCAAACCCAAACACTAAATCTAACCCTAACCGTAACCCTAACCCTAACCCAAAGCCTAAACCGAAACCTAACCCTAACCCAAATCCTCACACTAATCCTAAACCTAACACACACCCAAACCCTAACCCTAACCCTAACCCAAACCCAAACACAAACACAAACCCTAACCCTAACCCTAAACATAACCCAAACCCAAACCCTAACCCTAAATCTAACACTTACCCAAACCCTAACCATAACCAGAACCCAAACCATAACTCTATCCCTAAACCTAACCCTAACCCTAAACCTTACCCTAATCCAAACGCACACCCCAACCCTAACCCTAACACTAACCCTAACCCTAAACCTAAACCTAACCCAAGCCCTAACACTAACCGTAGCCTAAACTTAACCCTAACGCAAACGCTAAACCTAACCCTAATCCTAACACTAACCCTTACCCAAACACTAACCTTATCGCAAAACCTCACCCTAAACCTAACCTTAACCCTAACCCTAACGTAACCCTAACCCTAACCCAAACCCAAACCCTAACCCTAACCATAACCCTAACCCATCCTCTACCCGTACCCTAACCCTAACACTAAACCTAATACTAAACAAACCCCTAACCCTATACCATCCCTTAAACTAACCCAAACATTAACCCTAAAACTAACCCTAACCCAAACCATAACCCTAACCCTAACCCTAATATTAACCCAAACATTAAACCTAAACCTAACCCTAACCCAAACCCTAACACTAACCCTAACACAAACCCTAACCCTAACCCTCACCCTAAGCCTAAGCCTAAACCTAACGCTAACACAAAACCTAACCCTAACCCTAACCCTAACACTAACCCAAACTCAAACCCTAAACCGAATGCTAACCCTAACCCAAACCCTATCCCTAACCCTAACCCTTATCCAAACCCTAAATCTAACCCTAACCCTAACCTGAACAAAAACCCAAACCTAACCCAAACCCTGACCCTAACACTAACCCTAACCCAAACCCTAAACCTAACCTTAACCCTAACCCAAACATTAACCCTAAACCTAACGCTAACCCTATCGCTAACCATAAACCTAACCCTAACCCGAACCCTAACCATAACCCTAACATTAACCCAAACCCTAACCCTAATCCTAACCCTAACCCAAACCCAAACCCTAACCCTAACCCTAACTCAAACCCTAACCCTAACCCTAACACTAACCCAAACCCTAAACCTAACCCTAACCCTAACCCAAACCAAACCCTAACTCAAACCCTAAACCTAACCCTAACCCTAACATTAACCCTAAAACTAACCCTAACCCTAACCCTAACCCTAACCCTAACCCTAACCGTAACCGAAACCAAACCCTAACCTTAACCCTAACCCAAACCCAAACCCTTACACTAATCCTCACCCTAACCCTAACCCAAACCCAAACCCAATCACTAAATCTAACCCTAACCCTAACCCTAACCCTAACCCAAAGCCTAAACCGAAACCTAACGCTAACCCAAATCCTCACACTAATCCTAAACCTAACACACACCCTAACCCTAAGCTTAACCCTAACCCAAATCCAAACCCTAACCCTAACCCTAACACTAACCCAAACCCAAACCCTAACCCTAACCCTAACCCTAACCCTAATCCAAACCCTAACCATAACCCAAACCTTAACCCTAACCAAACCAAAACCTAACCCTTACACTAACCCTAACACCAAGCCTAATCCTAAAGCAAACCCAAACAATAACCCTAATTCTCAACCTAACCCTAAGCGCAAAACTAACCCTAACCCTAACCAAACCATAACTCTATCCAAAAACCTAACCTTAAACCTAAACCAAACCCAAAACTTAACCCTAACACTAAACCTAACCCTGACACTAACCCTAACCCTAACCCTAACCCAAACACAAACCCTAACCCTAACACAAAACCTAATGCTAAAACAAACCCTAACGCTATCCCTAACCCTAACCCTAAACCTAAAAGTTACCCTAAACCAAACGCAAACCCTAACCCTAAACCTAACCCAAACCCTAACAGTAACCCTAACCCTAACCCTAACGCTAACACAAACCCTAACCCTAAACCTAACCCAAACCCAAACCATAACCGTAACACTCACCCAAAGCATAAACCTAATCCTAACCCTAACCCTAACCCAAAACCTAACCGTAACCCTAACCCTAACCCTAACGCTAACACAAACCCTAACCCTAACCCTAACCCTAACCCAAACCCTAACTCTAACCCTAACCCTAACCCAAACCCAAACCCTAACCCTAACACTACCCTAACCCAAAACCTAACAATAACCCTAACCCAAACCCAAACCCTAAACCTAACCCTAACCCTAAGCCTAACCCTAAACCTAAACCTAAACGTAACCCTAACCCAAACGTAAACCCTAACCCTAACCCTAACCCTAACCCTAAACATAACCCAAACCCAAACCCTAACCCTAAACCTAACACTTACCAAACCCTAACCATAACCAGAACCCAAACCCTAACTCTATCCCTAAACCTAATCCGCACCCTAAAGCTA
>JAJHUQ010000037.1:3537500-3542500 GCA_035773235.1 Eospalax fontanierii | reverse complement strand
CCTAACCCTAACCCTAACCCTAACCCTAACCCTAACCCTAACCCTAACCCAAACTCAAACCCTAAACCTAATGCTAACCCTAACCCAAACCTTATCCCTAACCCTAACCCTTATCCAAACCCTAAATCTAACCCTAACCCTAACCCGAACCAAAACCTAAACCTAACCCAAACCCTGACGCTAACACTAACCCTAACCCAAACCCTAAACCTAACCCTAACCCTAACCCAAACCTAAACCCTTACACTAATCCTCACCCTAACCCAAACCAAACCCAAACCCAAACACTAAATCTAACCCTAACCGTAAACCTAACCCTAACCCAAAGCCTAAACCGAAACCTAACCCTAACCCAAATCCTCACACTAATCCTAAACCTAACACACACCCAAACCCTAACCCTAAACCTAACCCAAACCCAAACACAAACCCAAACCCTAACCCTAACCCTAAACATAACCCAAACCCAAACCCTATCCCTAAACCTAACACTTACCCAAACCCTAACCATAACCAGAACCCAAACCATAACTCTATCCCTAAACCTAACCCTAACCCTAAACCTTACCCTAATCCAAACGCACACCCTAACCCTAACCCTAACCCTAACCCTAAACCTAAACCTAACCCAAGCCCAACACTAACCTTATCCTAAACTTAACCCTAACGCAAACGCTAAACCTAACCCTAAACTTAACCCTAACCCTAATCCTAACACTAACTCTTACCCAAACACTAACCTTATCGCAAACCCTCACCCTAAACCTAACGTTAACCCTAACCCTAACCTAACCCTAACCCTAAACCAAACCCAAACCCTAACCCTAACCATAACCCTAACCCATCCTCTACCCGTACCCTAACCCTAACACTAAACCTAATACTAAACAAACCCCTAACCCTATACCATCCCTTACCCTAACCCAAACATTAACCCTAACCCTAACCCTAACCCTAACCCTAAACCTAAACCTAACCCAAGCCCTAACACTAACCTTAGCCTAAACTTAACCCTAACGCAAACGCTAAACCTAACCCTAAACTTAACCCTAACCCTAATCCTAACACTAACTCTTACCCAAACACTAACCTTATCGCAAACCCTCACCCTAAACCTAACGTTAACCCTAACCCTAACCTAACCCTAACCCTAAACCAAACCCAAACCCTAACCCTAACCATAACCCTAACCCATCCTCTACCCGTACCCTAACCCTAACACTAAACCTAATACTAAACAAACCCCTAACCCTATACCATCCCTTACCCTAACCCAAACATTAACCCTAAAACTAACCCTAACCCAAACCATAACCCTAACCCTAACCCTAACCCTAACATTAACCCAAACATTAAACCTAAACCTAACCCTAACCCAAACCCTAACACTAACCCTAACACAAACCCTAACCCTAACCCTCACCCTAAGCCTAAGCCTAAACCTAACGCTAACACAAACCCTAACCCTAACCCTAACCCTAACCCTAACCCTAACCCAAACTCAAACCCTAAACCGAATGCTAACCCTAACCCAAACCCTATCCCTAACCCTAACCCTTATCCAAACCCTAAATCTAACCCTAACCCTAACCTGAACCAAAACCTAAACCTAACCCAAACCCTGACCCTAACACTAACCCTAACCCAAACCCTAAACCTAACCCTAACCCTAACCGAAACATTAACCCTAAACCTAACGCTAACCCTAATGCTAACCAAAAACCTAACCCTAACCCTAACCCTAACCCTAATACTAACACTTACGCTTACCCAAACACTAACCTTACAGCAAACCCTGACCCAAAACCTAACCCAAACCCGAAACCTAACCCTAACACTAACCCTAACCCTAACCCTAACACTCACCCTAAACCAAACGGAAATCCTAACCCTAACCCTAACCCTAACTCAAACCCTAACCCTAAACCTAACTCTAATACAAACCCTAACCCTAACCCTAACCCAAACCCAAACCCTAACCCTAACCATAACCCTAACCCATCCTCTACCCGTACCCTAACCCTAACACTATACCCAATACTAAACAAACCCCTAACCCTATACCTAACCCTTACCCTAACCCAAACATTAACCCTAAAACTAACCCTAACCCAAACCCTAACCCTAAACCTAATCCTAACCCAAACCCTAACCCTAACCCTAACCCTAACCCAAACCCTAACCCTAAACCTAACCCAAACATTAACCCTAAACCTAACCCTAACCCAAACGCTAACCCTAAACCTAACCCTAGCCCAAAACCTAACCCTAAACCTAACCCTAAGACAAACCCTAACGCTAACCCAAACCCAAACCCAAACCCTAAAACTAAACCTAACCCTAACCCAAACTCTAACCGTAACTCTAACCCTAACATTAACCCTAACCCTAAACCTAACACTAACCCAAACCCTAACACTAACCCTAACCCGAACCCTAACCCTTACCCTAAATCAAACATTAAACCTAAACCTAACCCTAACCCAAACACTAACACTAACCCTAACACAAAACCTAACCCTAACCCTAACCCTAAGCCTAAGCCTAAACCTACCCCTAACAAAAACCCTAACCCTAACCCTAACCCTAACCCTAACCCTTACCCAAACTCAAACCCTAAACCTAATGCTAACCCTAACCCAAACCTTATCCCTAACCCTAACCCTTATCCAAACCCTAAATCTAACCCTCACCCTAACCCGAACCAAAACCTAAACCTAAACCAAACCCTGACCCTAACACTAACCCTAACCCAAACCCTAAACCTAACCCTAACCCTAACCCAAACCCAAACCCTTACACTAATCCTCACCCTAACCCTAACCCAAACCCAAACCCAAACACTAAATCTAACCCTAACCGTAACCCTAACCCTAACCCAAAGCCTAAACCGAAACCTAACCCTAACCCAAATCCTCACACTAATCCTAAACCTAACACACACCCAAACCCTAACCCTAATCCTAACCCAAACCCAAACACAAACACCAACACTAACCCTAACCCTAAACATAACCCAAACCCAAACCCTAACCCTAAACCTAACACTTACCCAAACCCTAACCATAACCAGAACCCAAACAATAACTCTATCCCTAAACCTAACCCTAACCCTAAACCTTACCCTAATCCAAACGCACACCCCAACCCTAACCCTAACCCTAACCCTAACCCTAAACCTAAACCTAACCCAAGCCCTAACACTAACCGTAGCCTAAACTTAACCCTAACGCAAACGCTAAACCTAACCCTAATCCTAACACTAACCCTTACCCAAACACTAACCTTATCGCAAAACCTCACCCTAAACCTAACCTTAACCCTAACCCTAACCTAACCCTAACCCTAACCCAAACCCAAACCCTAACCCTAACCATAACCCTAACCCATCCTCTACCCGTACCCTAACCCTAACACTAAACCTAATACTAAACAAACCCCTAACCCTATACCATCCCTTACCCTAACCCAAACATTAACCCTAAAACTAACCCTAACCCAAACCATAACCCTAACCCTAACCCTAATATTAACCCAAACATTAAACCTAAACCTAACCCTAACCCAAACCCTAACACTAACCCTAACACAAACCCTAACCCTAACCCTCACCCTAAGCCTAAGCCTAAACCTAACGCTAACACAAACCCTAACCCTAACCCTAACCCTAACATTAACCCAAACTCAAACCCTAAACCGAATGCTAACCCTAACCCAAACCCTATCCCTAACCCTAACCCTTATCCAAACCCTAAATCTAACCCTAACCCTAACCTGAACAAAAACCCAAACCTAACCCAAACATTAACCCTAAACCTAACGCTAACCCTATCGCTAACCATAAACCTAACCCTAACCCGAACCCTAACCATAACCCTAACCTTAACCCAAACCCTAACCCTAATCCTAACCCTAACCCAAACCCAAACCCTAACCCTAACCCTAACTCAAACCCTAACCCTAACCCTAACACTAACCCAAACCCTAAACCTAACCCTAACCCTAACCCAAACCAAACCCTTACTCAAACCCTAAACCTAACCCTAACCCTAACATTAACCCTAAAACTAACCCTAACCCTAACCCTAACCCTAACCCTAACCGTAACCGAAACCAAACCCTAACCTTAACCCTAACCCAAACCCAAACCCTTACACTAATCCTCACCCTAACCCTAACCCAAACCCAAACCCAATCACTAAATCTAACCCTAACCCTAACCCTAACCCTAACCCAAAGCCTAAAACCGAAACCTAACGCTAACCCAAATCCTCACACTAATCCTAAACCTAACACACACCCTAACCCTAAGCTTAACCCTAACCCAAATCCAAACCCTAACCCAAACCCTTACACTAACCCAAACCCAAACCCTAACACTAACCCTAACCCTAACCCTAATCCAAACCCTAACCATAACCCAAACCTTAACCCTAACCAAACCAAAACCTAACCCTTACACTAACCCTAACACCAAGCCTAATCCTAAAGCAAACCCAAACAATAACCCTAATTCTCAACCTAACCCTAAGCGCAAACCTAACCCTAACCCTAACCCTAATCCAAACCCTAACCATAACCCAAACCTTAACCCTAACCATAACCCAAACCTTAACCCTAACCAAACCAAAACCTAACCCTTACACTAACCCTAACACCAAGCCTAATCCTAAAGCAAACCCAAACAATAACCCTAATTCTCAACCTAACCCTAAGCGCAAACCTAACCCTAACCCTAACCAAACCATAACTCTATCCAAAAACCTAACCTTAAACCTAAACCAAACCCAAAACTTAACCCTAACACTAAACCTAACCCTGACACTAACCCTAACCCTAACCCTAACCCAAACACAAACCCTAACCCTAACACAAAACCTAATGCTAAAACAAACCCTAACGCTATCCCTAACCCTAACCCTAAACCTAAAAGTAACCCTAAACCAAACGCAAACCCTAACCCTAAACCTAACCCAAACCCTAACAGTAACCCTAACCCT
>JAJHUQ010000037.1:3492500-3532500 GCA_035773235.1 Eospalax fontanierii | reverse complement strand
AAACCGAATGCTAACCCTAACCCATACACTATCCCTAACCCTAACCCTTATCCAAACCCTAAATCTAACTCTAACCCTAACCTGAACCAAAACCTAAACCTAACCCAAACCCTGACCCTAACACTAACCCTAACCCAAACCCTAAACCTAACCCTAACCCTAACCCAAACATTAACCCTCAACCTAACGCTCACCCTAACGCTAAACATAAACCTAACCCTAACCCAAACCCTAACCATAACCCTAACCTTAACCCAAACCCTAACCCTAATCCTAACCGTAACCCAAACCCAAACCCTAACCCTAAACCTAACTCAAACCATAACCCTAACCCTAACACTAACCCTAACCCTAAACCTAACCCTAACCTTAACCCAAACCAAACCCTAACACAAACCCTAAACCTAACCCTAACCCTAACATTAACCCTAAAACTAACCCTAACCCTAACCCTAACCCTAACCCTAACCCTAACCCTAACCGAAACCAAACCCTAACCTTAACCCTAACCCAAACCCAAACCCTTACACTAATCCTCACCCTAACCCTAACCCAAACAAACCCAAACACTAAATCTAACCCAAACCCTAACCCTAACCCTAACCCAAAGCCTAAACCGAAACCTAACGCTAACCCAAATCCTCACACTAATCCTGAACCTAACACACACCCTAACCCTAAGCTTAACCCTAACCCAAATCCAAATCCTAACCCTAACCCTAACACTAACCCAAACCCAAACCCTAACCCTAACCCTAACCCTAACCCTAATCCAAACCCTAACCCTAACCCAAACCTTAACCCTAACCAAACCAAAACCTAACCCTTACACTAACCCTAACACCAAGCCTAATCCTAAAGCAAACCCAAACAACAACCCTAATTCTCAACCTAACCCTAAGCGAAAAGCTAACACTAACCCTAACCAAACCATAACTCTATCCAAAAACCTAACCTTAAACCTAAACCAAACCCAAAACATAACCCTAACACTAAACCTAACTCTGACCCTAACCCTAACCCTAACCCAAACACAAACCCTAACCCTAACACAAAACCTAACCCTAAAACAAACCCTAACCCTATCCCTAACCCTAACCCTAAACCTAAAAGTAACCCTAAACCAAACGCAAACCCTAACTCTAAACCTAACCCAAACCCTAACCGTAACCCTAACCCTAACCCTAACGCTAACACAAACCCTAACCCTAAACCTAACCCAAACCCAAACCATAACCGTAACCCTCACCCAAACCATAACCCTAATCCTAACCCTAACCCTAACCCTAACCCAAACCCTAACCGTAACCCTAACCGTAACCCTAACGCTAACACAAACCCTAACCCTAACCCTAACCCTAACCCAAACCCTAACTCTAACCCTAACCCTAACCCAAACCCAAACCCTAACCCTAACACTAACCCTAACCCAAACCCTAACCCTAACCCTAACCCAAACCCAAACCCTAAACCTAACCCTAACCCTAAGCCTAACCCTAACCCTAAACCTAAACGTAACCCTAACCCAAACGCAAACCCTAACCCTAACCCTAACCCTAACCCTAACTCAAATCCTAATCATAACCCTAACCCTAACGCTAACACAAACCCTAACCCTAACCCTAACCCTAACCCTAAACATAACCCAAACCCAAACCCTAACCCTAAACCTAACACTTACCAAACCCTAACCATAACCAGAACCCAAACCATAACTCTATCCCTAAACCTAATCCTAACCCTAAACCTTACCCTAATCCAAACGCACACCCTACCCCTAACTCTAACCCTAACCCTAACCCTAACCCTAACCTAATCCTAACACTAACCTTAGCCTAAACTTAACCCTAACCCAAACGCTAAATCTAACCCTAAGCCTAACCCTAACCCTAAACCTAACACTAACACAAACCCTAACACTAACCCTAACCCTAACCCTAACCCTTACCCTAAATCAAACATTAAACATAAACCTAACCCTAACCCAAACCCAAACACTAACCCTAACACAAACCCTAACCCTAACCCTAACCCTAAGCCTAAGCCTAAACCTAACCCTAACCCTAACCTAACCCTAACCCTAACCCTAACCGAAACTCAAATCCTAAACCTAATGCTAACCCTAACCTAAACCTTATCCCTAACCCTAACCCTTATCCAAACCCTAAATCTAACCCTAACCCTAACCCGAACCAAAACATAAACCTAACCCAAACCCTGACCCTAACACTAACCCTAACCCAAACCCTAAACCTAACCCTAACCCTAACCAAAACCAAAACCCTTACACTAATCCTCACCCTAACCCTAACCCAAACCCAAACCCAAACACTAAATCTAACCTTAACCCTAACCCTAACCCTAAACCAAAGCCTAAACCGAAACCTAACCCTAACCCAAATCCTCACACTAATCCTAAACCTAACACACACCCTAACCCTAACCTTAACCCTAACCCAAATCCAATCCCTAACCCTAACCCTAACACTAACCCAAACCCAAACCCTAACCGTAAACCTAACACTAACCCTAACCCTAACCCTAACTCTAACCCTAACCCAAACCCTAACCCTAACCCTAACCTTAACCCTAATCCAAACCCTAACCCTAACCCAAACCTTAACCCTAACCAAACCAAAACCTAACCCTTACACTAACCCTAACCCCAAGCCTAACCCTAAACCAAACCCAAACAATAAACCTAATTCTCAACCTAACCCTAAGCGAAAACCTAACACTAACCCTAACCCAAACCATAACTCTATCCCAAAACCTAACATTAAACCTAAACCAAACCCAAAACTTAACCCTAACACTAAACCTAACCCTGACCTAACCCTAACCCTAACCCAAATCCAAACACTAACCCTAACACAAAACCGAACCCTAAAACAAACCCTAACCCTATCCCTAACCCTAACCCTAAACCTAAAAGTAACCCTAACACAATCACAAACCCTAACCCTAACCGAGCCCTAAACCTAACCCAAACTCTAACCGTAACCCTAACACTAACCCTAACGCTAACACAAACCCTAACCCTAAACCTAACCCAAACCCAAACCATAACCGTAACCCTCACGCAAACCATAACCCTAATCCTAAACCTAACCCTAACCCAAACCCTAACCGTAACCCTAACCCTAACCCTAACGCTAACAGAAACCCTAACCCTAACCCTAACCCTAACCCTAACCCAAACCCTAACTCTAACCCTAACCCTAACCCAAACCCAAACCCTAAACCTAACACTAACCTTAACCCTAACTCTAACCCTAACCCTAAACCTAAACGTAACCCTAACCCAAACGCAAACCCAAACCCTAACCCTAACGCTAACCTAAACCCAAACCCTAACCCTAAACCTAACCCTAACCATAACCGTAATCCTAACCCAAACAAAAACCCTAACCGTAACCCTAACCCTAACCAAACCCAAACTAAAACCCTAACCCTAACCATAACCCTAAGCCTAACCCCTAACCCCTAAACCCTAACAGTAACCCTAACCCTAAAGCAAACCCTCACAAAAACCATAACCCTAACCCTAACGCTAACCCAAATCCTAAATCTAACCCAAAACCTAACCCTAACCCTAACCCAAACTCTAACCCTAACCCTAAGTGTAACTCCTAACCCTATCCCTAACCCTAACCCATACCAAACCCTAACCCTAACCCTAACCATAACTCTAAACGTAAGTCTAACACAAAACCTAACCTTAACCCTAACCCTAACCCTAACCCTAATCCATACGAAACCCTAACCCTAAACCTAACCCTAAACCAAACCTAAACCCTAACACTAACCCTAACCCTAACCCTAACCAAAACCCTAACTATAAACTTAACCCTAACCCTAAGCCTAAACCTATTCCTAACCCTATCCCTAACCATAAGCCTAACCCTGACACAAACACTTACCCTAACCCTAAACCTAAAATAAACACTAAGCCTAACTGTAACGCTAACCGGAACTCTAAAACTAAGCTTAAGCAAAACCCAAACACTAACCCTAAGCCTAATCCTAACCCTAACCCTAACCCTAACCCAACTCCTAACCCTAACCCTAACCCTAAACCTTTCCCTAACCCAAACCCTAACCCTAATCTTAATGCTAACACTAAGCCTAACCCAAATCAAACCCTAACTGTAACTCTAACCCTAACCCAAACCCCAACCCTAACTCTAACCCTAACCTTAAACCTAACACTAACCCTAACCCAAACCCAAACCCAAACCTTAACCCTAACATTAACCCTAACCCTAACCCAAACCCAAACCCTAATCCTAACCCTAATCCAAACCCAAACCCTAACACTAACCCTAACCCTGACCCTAACCCAAACCCTAATTCTAACCTTAACCCTAACCCTAACCCTAAACCTATTACTAACACTAAACATAACCATAACCCTAACCCTAACACAAACCCTTACCCTATCACTAACCCTAAACCAAAACATAAGCCTAACACTAAACCTAACCCTAACCCTAAACCTAAGCCTAAACCAAACCCAAACAATAACACTAAGGCTAATCCTAACCCCAACCCTAACTCTAACCTAACCCCTAACCCTAACCCTAACACTAACCCAACCCTAACCCTAACCCAAATCCTGACCCTATCCCTAACACTAACACTAACCCTAACCCTGACCCTAACCCTAACCCAAACCCTAACCCTTACACTAACCCAACCCTAACCCTAACCCAAATCCTGAACCTATCCCTAACCCTAACCCTAACCCTAACCCTAACCCTAACCCAAACCCTGACCCTAACCCTAACCCTAAACCTAAAGCTAACCCAAATCCAAACCCTAACCCTAAACCTAACCCTAACCCTAACCCTAACCCTAACCCTAAACCTAACCCTAAACGTAACCGTAACCCTAACCCAAACTCAAACCCTAACCCTAACCCTAACCCAAACCCAAACCCTAATCCTAACCCTAATCCAAACCCAAACCCTGACACTAACCCTAACCCTGACCCTAACCCAAACCCTAATTCTAACCTTAACCCTAACCCTAACACTATCCCTAACCCAAATCCTGAACCTATCCCTAACCCTAACCCTAACCCTAACCTTAACCCAAACCCTGACCCTAACCCTAACCCTAACCCTAACGCTAACCTAAACCCAAACCCTAACCCTAAACCTAACCCTAACCATAACCGTAACCCTAACCCAAACAAAAACCCTAATCATAACACTAACCCTAACCAAACCCAAACTAAAACCCTCACCGTAACCATAAACCTAAGCCGAACCCCTAACCCCTAAACCCTAACAGTAACCCTAACCCTAAAGCAAACCCTCACCAAAACCCTAACCCTAATCCTAACGCTATCCCAAATCCTAAATCTAACTCTACCCCCAACCCTAACCCTCATCCTCACCCCACCCTAAACCTAAGCAAAACAGTAACCCCAACCCAAACCCTAACCCTAAACATAACCCTAAACTTTAGCCTAACCCAAACCGAAACCCTAACCCTAACCCAAATCCTTACCCTAACCCTAAACCTAACCCTAACCCTAACGCTAACCCAAAACCTAAACCTAAAGCTAACCCTAACCCGAACCCGAACCCTAACACTAAACCTAACGCTAACCCTAAACCTAACCCTAACCCAAACACTAACACTAAACATAACCCTAAACCTTACCCTAAACCAAACCAAAACCCTAACCCTAACGCAAACCCTGACCCTAACCCTAACCATAACGCTAGCCATAACCCAAAGCCTAAACCTAACCCTAACCCTAACGCTAACCCAAACTCTAACCTTAAACCTAATGCTAACCCTAACGCTAACTCTAAACCTAACCCTAATCTAAACACTATCCCTAAACCTAACCCTAAACCTAACCCAAATCCAAACCTTAACCCTAACCCTAACCCTTATACAAACACTAAACCTGGCCCAAACCCTAAAACAAAACTTAACCCTAACCCTACCCTAACCCAAACCCTAACACTAAATATAACCCTAAACCTTACCCTAAACCAAACTGGAACCCTAACCCTAAGGCTAACCCTAACCCTAACACAAACCCTAAACCTATGCCTAACCCTAACCCAAACCCTAACCCTAACCCTAATCTTAACCAAACCTAATCCCAAACCCTAACCCTAAACCTAACCCAAACCCTAACCCCAACCCTAATCCTAACCCAATCCCAAACACTAACCCTAACTCTAATCCAAACACTAACCCTAACCATAACCCTTACACAAACCCTAAACCTGACCCAAACCCTAACCCTAACAGTACCCTAACCCAAACCCTAACCTTAACCTTGACCCTATCCCTAACCCAAACCCTAAACCTAACCCTAATCCTAACCCTAACCCTAACCGAAACCCTAAACCTAACCCTAACCCAAACCATAATCCTAACCCTAACCCTAACCCAAAACCAAACCCTAACCCTATCCCTAACCCAAACCATAACCATGATCCTAACCCTAATCTTAACCCACACCCTAACCCTAATCCTAAACCTAACCCTAACCCTAACCCTAACCCAAACCCAAACACTAACACTAACCCTAACCCAAAACCAAACCCTAACCCTAACCCTAACCCTAACCCTAACCCAAACCCTAACCCTAATACTAAGCCTAAACCTAACCTTAACCCTAACCTAAATCAAACCCTAACCCTAACCCTAACCCTAAGACTTACCCAAACCCAAACACTAACCCTAACCCCAAATTAACCCTAACCCAAACAAACCATAATCCTAACCCTAACCGTAACCCTAACCCTAACCCTAACCCTAACCCTAAACCCTAACCCTAATCCAAACCCTAACCCTAAAACTAACCCTAACCCTAACACTCACCCAAACCCAAACATAATCCTAAACCTAACATTAACACTAACCCAAACCCAAACCCTAATCCTAAACCTAATCCAAACCCTAACCGTCACCCTAACTCTAACCCTAAACCTAACCGAAACCCTAAATCTAACCTTAACCCTAACCCTAACCCTAACCCAAACACAAACACTAACCCTCAGCCTAATCCTAAACCTTACCCTAACCCTAACCCAAACCATAAACCTAACCCTATCCCTAAACCCAACTCTAAACCAAATCCTAAACCTAACCCTAACACTAACAGAAACCCTAACCCAATCCAAACTCTAACCCTAACCCTAACCCTAACCCTAACCCTAACCATAACCCTAACCCAAATCAAACCCTAACCCTAACCCTAACCCTCACTGTAACCCTAACCCTAACCCTAACCCAAACCCCAACCCTAACTCTAACCCTAACCTTAATCCTAACACTAACCCAAACCCAAACCATAATCCTAACCCTAAACCTAACCCTAACCCAAACCCAAACCCTAATCCTAGCCACAATCCAAACCCAAACCTAACACTAACCGTAAACCTAACCCTACACCAAACCCTAACTCTAACCTTAACCGTAACCCTTACCCAAAACAAACCCTAACCCTAACCCTAAACCAAACTCTAACCCAAAACCTAACCCTAATCCAAACCCAAACGCAAACCCTAACCCTAACCCCAACATTAACCCTAATCTAAACAAACCCTAATCCTAACCCTAATCCAAACCCAAACCCTATCCTCAATTCTAACCCTAACCCTAACAAAAACACTAAATCTAATCTTAACCCTAAACTTAACCCTAACTTTAACACAAACCCTAACCCTAACCCTAACCCTAAATCTAACCCAAACCCCAAACCTAACCGTAACCCTAAACCTAAGCCTAACCCAAACCCAAACACTAACCCTAAACCTAATCCTAAACCTAACCCTAACCCAAACCCAAAACCTAACCCTAAACTTAACCCTAAACCTAAACCTAAACCTAAGCGAAACCCTAACCCTAACCGTAACCCAAACACTAACCCTAACCCTAAGCCTAACCCATAACCCCAACCCTAACATAAACACTAACCCTAAACCTAAACCTAACCCTAACCCAAACACTAACCCTAACCTTAACCCTAACCCTAACCCTAAACCTAACCCAAACCCTAACTCTAACCCTAACCCAAACACTAACCCTAATCCTAAGCCTAATCCCTAACCCCTAACCCTAACCCTAACCCTAAAACTAAACCTAACCCTAACCCACAACCCTAACCCTAACCCTAACCCTAACCCAAACCAAACCCGAACCCTAACCCTAACCCTAACTCTAACACTTACCCAAACCCTAACCTTAACCCTAACCCTAACACAAGACCTAAACATAACCCTGAACCTAACCCTAACCCTATGCCTAAACTCTAACCCCTAACCCTAACCCTAACCCTAACCCTAAACCTAAACGTAACCCTAACCCAAAAAGTAACCCTTACCCAAACGCGAACTCTAACCCTAAACCTAACACTAACCCTAACCCAAACCAAAGCAAAACCCTATCCCTAACACTAACGCTAAACCTAACCTTAACCCAAACCCTAACCCTAAACCAAACCCTAACCCTAACCCTAACCCTAACCCAAACCATAACCCAAACCATAACCCTAACCCAAACCCAAACCCTAACCCTAACCCTAACACTAACCCTAACCCTAACCTCAAACTAAACTTAACCCTAACCCAAACGCTAACCCTAACCCAAACCATAACCCAAATCATAACCCTAACCCAAACCCAAACCCTAACCCTAACCCTAACACTAACCCTAACCCTAACCTTAAACTAAACTTAACCCTAACCCAAACGCTAACCCTAACCCTAACCCTAACCCTAACCCTAACCCTAACCCAAACCCAACCCTATCGCAAACCCTAACGCTAAACCTAAGCCTAATCCAAATCCTAAACCTAACCCCAACCCTAACCCTAAACCAAACCGAAACGGAAAACCAAACCCTAACCCTAACCTAAATCCTAACCCTAACCCTAACACTAACCCTAACCCTAAATCTAACCCTCACCCTAACCCAACCGCAAACCCTAACCATAACCCTAATATTAACCCAAATCCTAATCCTAACCCTAACCCTAACCCTAACGTTAACCCAAACCCTAACCCTAACACGAATCCTAACACAAACCATAACCTTAACCCTAACCCTAATAGTAACCCTAACCCTAACCAAAACACTAACCCTAACCCTAACCCTAAACCTAACCCTAACCCTAATTCTAACCCTAACGCTAACCATAAACCATACCCTAATACCAAGGTAGCCTAGAACGGATAATCCTCCTGCCTCACCCCCAAGATTTGAGTTGTACTTTTTTAAGAGCAAAGATTGGATTCAGCAATAATGAAAAAGGAAATTATTTTCCCTCATAGAGAACTATGCCCAAAGTAGTTTTCTGATTCAAATGTAGCTTATAGTAATGAAGAATCCAATATCAATTATATGGTAATTTCTAGAAAGTATGAGGTTGGTTATTGAGGTAACAACGTGCAATCCTGGCAAGAGCTGCAGGACTGGGAAGAAACCTTGGCATTACTTGAACAGGGGAGGAGCACCTGCTCTGAAGCTATGATAGACAGGCAGAGCTTTGCAAGTGAGTGCAGAGTGCTATTTATCAGTCTCCTGTCATTGGTGTCTGATGTGGGCAGGAGTGCTGACGTCACAGAATCTTGGACTAAGATTCTGGAACTCCAAGAGGCAGTGACTTGGCAAAGCATTGTTTAGGGTGTTGCTAGGTGACAAAGCCCTCTAAGATGAGTTGCTGAAACACAGAGGTTTCTTGGTGGTAGGCTCTACTGTTTGGGTGACCAGTTTGGAGAGATTTAGTTGACTTTAGATCAAAGTTCTAGTGATTGACAAAAAGAAGCAACCAGGAGAAGATGGGAGGAGGAGGGAAGAAGGTGGTGTGGCCAGCTGGCCCTGCCCAGGCCCTCCATATACAGGACCTCTACTAAAACGACTACCTCTACTAACCCTGACCCTAATCCTAACCTTAACCCTAACCCTAACCCTAACCCTAACCTAACACTAACCCTATACTTAACCCTAACCCTAACCCAAACATTAACCCTAAACCTAACCCTAACCCAAACCCTAAGCCTAAACCTAACCCTAACTCAAACCCTAACCCTAACCCTAACCCTAACCCTAACCCTAACCCTAACCCTAACCTAACCTAATCCTAACACTAACCCTAACCCTAACTCTAACCGAACCCATAAACCTAACCCTAACCCTAAACACAACCCTAACCGTGACCGTAACCCTAACCCTAGCCCTAACCCTAAATCCTAAGACTAAACCTGAACTTAAACCTAAACCAAACACTAACCCTAACACTAACCCTAACCCTAACGCTAATCCAAACCCACACCCTAACCCTAACCCTAACCCTAACCCTAAACCAAACCCAAACCCTAACACTAAACTTAACACTAAACATAATCCTAAACCAAACCCAAACCCTAACCCTAACCCTAAACCTAACAATAACCCAAACCCTAAACCTCACACTAATCCAAAAGCTAACCCTAACCCAAACCCAAATCCTAACTCTAAACCTAACACTAATCAAAACCCAAACACTAATCCTAACCCTAACCCTAACCCAAACCCTAACCGTAACCAGAACCCAAACCATAACTCTATCCCTAAACCTAACCCTAACCATAAACCTAACCCTAACCCAAACGAACACCCTAACCCTAAACCTAACCCTAACCCTACCCCAAACCCTAACCCTAACCTTAACCTAAATTTTACCCTAACCCAAACACTAACCCTAACCCCAACCCTAACCCTAAACCAAACGCAAACCGAAACCCTAACGCTAACCGTAAACTAAACCCTAACCCTAATCCTAACAGTAACCCTAACCCAAACCCAAACGCTAATCCTAACCCAAAACCAAACCCTAACCCTAACCCTAACCCTAACACAAACATTAACCCTAAACCTAACCCTAACACAAACGCAAACCCTAAACCTAACACGAACCCAAACGCAAACCCTAACCCTAACCCTAACCCTAACCCAGACCCTAACCGTAACCCTAACCCTAACCCTAACCCTAACGCAAACATTAACCCTAAACGTAACCTTAACCCAAACCCTAACTCTAAACCTAACCCTAACGCAAACCCTAACCCCAACCCTTATCCTAACCCAAACGCAAACCCTAACCCTAACCCTAACCCTAACCCAAACCCAAACCCTAAACCTAACCCTAATCCTAATCCTAACCCTAACCCTAACCCAAACCATAACACTAACCCTAACCCTAACCCGAAACCTAACCCAAACACTAACCCTAACCCTAAACTTAAACATAACCCTAACCCTAAATCTAACCCTAACCCTAACCATAAACCATACCCTAATCCCAGGGTAGCCTAGAACAGATAATCCTCCTGCTTCACCCCCAAGACTTGATTTGTACTTTTTTAAGAGCAAAGATTGGATTCAGCAACAATGAAAAAGTAAAATATTTTCCCTCATAGAGAACGATGCCCAAAGTAGTTTTCTGATTCAAATGTAGCTTATAGTACTGAAAAATCCAATATCAATAATGTGGTAATTTCTAGAAAGAATGAGGTTGGTTATTGAGGTAACAACGTGCAATCCTGGAAAGAGCTGCAGGACTGGGAAGCAACCTTGGCATGACTTGAACAGGGGAGGAGCACGTGCTCTGAAGCTGTGATAGACAGGCAGAGCTTTGCAAGTGAGTGCAGAGTGCTATTGTTCATTCTCCTGTCATTGGTGTCTGATGCGGGCAGGAGTGCTGAGGTCACAGAATCTTGGATTAGATTCTGGAACTCCAAGAGGCAGTGACCTGGAAAAGCATTGTTTAGGGTGTTGCTAGGTTACAAAGCCCTCTCAGATGAGTTGCTGAAACACAGAGCTTTCTTGTTTGGGTGACCAGTTTGGAGAGATTTAGTTGACTTTAGGTCAAAGTTCTAGTGATTGACAAAAAGAAGCAATCAGGAGAAGTTGGGAGGAGGAGGGGAGAAGGTGGTGTGGCCTGCTGGCCCTGCCCAGGCCCTCCACATACAGGACCATACTAAAACGACTACCTCTACTAACCCTGACCCTAATCCTAACCCTAATACTAACCCTAACCCTAACCTAACCCTAACCCTATACCTAAACCTAACCCTAACCAAAACATTAACCCTAAACCTAACCCTAACCCAAACCCTAAGCCTTAACCTAACCATAACTCAAACCCTAACCCTAACCCTAACCCTAACCCTAACTAACCCTAACCCTAACCCAAACCTTAACCGTAACCAGAACCCAAACCATAACTCTATCCCTAAACCTAACCCTAACCATAAACCTAACCCTAACCCAAACGCACACCCTAATACTAAACCTAACCGTAACCCTAACCCAAACCTTAACCCTAACCTTAACCTAAATTTAACTCTAACCCAAATGCTAACCCTAACCCTAATCCAAACCATAACCATAATGCTAACCCTAACCCTAACAATAACAAACACCCTAACCCTAACCCTAACCCTAACCCTAAACCTAACCCTAACACAAACCTTATCCCTAACCCTAACCCTAACCCGAACCCAAACCCTAACACTAACCCTAACCCTAAACCAAAACCAAACCCTAACACTAAACTTAACACTAACCTAAACCCTAACCCTAACCCTAACAGTAACCCTAACCCAAACACAAACCCTAATCCTAACACTAATCCTAACCCTAACCCTAACCCTAACTCTAACACAAACCCTAATCCTAAACCTAATCCTAACCCTAATGCTAACCCAAACTATAACACTAACACTAATCGTAACCCGAACCCTAACCCAAACACTAACCCTAACCCTAATCCTAAATCTAACCCTAATCTTATTCTAATCCTAACCCTAACCATAAACCATACCCTAATCCCAGGGTAGCCTTGAACGGTTAATCCTCCTGCCTCACCTCCAAGACTTGAGTTGTACTTTTTTAAGAGCAAAGATTGGATTCAGCAACAATGAAAAAGGAAAATATTTTCCCTCATAGAGAACGATGCCCAAAGTAGTTTTCTGATTCAAATGTAGATTATAGTACTGAACAATCCAATATCAATAATATGGTAATTTCTAGAAAGAATGAGGTTGGTTATTGAGGTAACAAAGTGCAATCCTGGCAAGAGCTGCAGGACTGGGAAGAACCTTGGCATGACTTGACCAGGGGAGGAGAACCTGCTCTGAATCTTTGATAGACAGGCAGAGCTTTGCAAGGGAGTGCAGAGTGCTATTGGTCAGTCTCCTGTCATTGGTGTCTGATGTGGGCAGGAGTGCTGAGGTCACAGAATATTGGACTAAGACTCTGGAACTCCAAGAGGCAGTGACCTGGCAAAGCATTGTTTAGGGTGTTGCTAGGTGACAAAGCCCTCTCAGATGAGTTGCTGAAACACAGAGGTTTCCTGGTGGTAGGCTCTAGTGTTTGGGTGACCAGAGAGATTTAGTTGACTTTAGGTCAAAGTTCTAGTGTTTGACAAAAAGAAGCAGCCAGGAGAAGATGGGAGGAGGAGGGGAGAAGGTGGTGTGGCCTGCTGGCCCTGCCCAGGCCCTCCACATACAGGACCTCTACTACAAAGCCTACCTCTACTAACTTAACCCTAACCCTAACCCTAACCCAAACCCTAACCCTAACCCTAACCGTAACCCTAACCCTAACCCTAACCCTAACCCTAACCCTAAACCTAACCCTAAACCTGCCCAGGCCCTCCACATACAGGACCTCTACTTAAACGACTACCTCTACTAAACCTGACCCTAATCCTAACCCTAACCCTAACCATAACCCTAACCTAACACTAACCCTATACATAACCCTAACCCTAACCCAAACATTAATCCTAAACCTAACCCTAACCCAAGCCATAAGCCTAAACCAAACCCTAACAAAAACACTAACAGTAACCTTAACCCTAACCCTATCCTAACCCTAATCCTAACCCTAACCCTAACCCTAATGCAAACCCAACCCATAAATCTAACCCTATCCCTAAACACAACCCTAACCCAAAACTTAACCCTAACCCTAACACTAACGCTAACCGTAAACCTAACCCTAACCCTAACCCTAACCCTAAATCCTAAGACTAAACCTGAACTTAAACCTAACCCAAACCCTAACCCTAACACTAACACTAACCCTAACCCTAATCCAAACCCACACCCTAACCCTAACCCTAACCCTAAACCAAACCCAAATCGTAACCCTAAACTTAACACTAACCCTAATCCTAAACCAAACCCAAACTCTAACCCTAACCCTAACCCTAACAATAACCCAAACCCTAACCCTCACCCTAACTCAAACCCTAACCCTAACCCTAACCCAAAACCAAATCCTAATCCTAAACCTAACCCTAACAAAAACCCAAACCCTAACCCTAACCCTAAATCCTAAGACTAAACCTGAACTTAAACCTAACCCAAACCCTAACCCTAACACTAACCCTAACCCTAACCCTAATCCAAACCCACACCCTAACCCTAACCCTAATCCTAAACCAAACCCAAACTCTAACCCTAACCCTAACAATAACCCAAACCCTAACCCTCACCCTAACCCAAACCCTAACCCTAACCCAAAACCAAATCCTAACCCTAAACCTAACCCTATCACAAACCCTAACCCTAAACCTAACCCAAATCCTAACCCTAAACCTAACCCTAGCCCAAACACTAACCCTAAACCTAACCCTAACACAAACCCTAACGCTAAACCTAACCCTAACACAAACCCTAACTCTAACCCTAACCCTAACCCTAACCCTAACCCTAACCCTAACGCAAACCAAACCTTAACCCTCATCTTATCCCTAACCCTAACCCAAACTCTAATCGTAACCCTAACCCTAACCCTAACCCTAAACATAACCCTAAACCTAACACTAACACAAACCTTAACCCTATACCTAACCCTAACCCTTACCCAAACATTAACCCTAAACCTAACCCTAACTCAAACTCAATCCCTAATCCTAACCCTAACTCTAAACCAAACCCTAACCATAACCAGAACACAAACCATAACTCTATCCCTAAACCTAACCCTAACCCTAAACCTAACCCTGACCCAAACGCACACCCTAACCCTAAACCTAACCCTAACCCTAACCCAAACCCTAACCCTAGCCTTAACCTAAACTTAACCCTAAACCAAACGCTAACCCTAACCCTAATCCAAACCATAACCCTAACCCTAACCTTAACCCGAACCCTAACCCACACCCTAACCCTAACCCTAACCCTAACCCAAACCCAAACCCTAAACTAACCCTAACCCTAACACTAACCCAAATCCTAACCCTAACCCTAACCCTAACCCTAACCCTAACCCTAACCCAAACCCAAACCCTAACCCAAACCATAACCCGAACCCTAACCCTAAACCTAACCCAAACACTAGCACTAACCCTAACTCAAACCCAAACCCTAACCCAAACCGTAACCCTAACCCTAACCCTCACCCTAACCCTAATCCTAACCCAAAACAAACCCTAACACTAACACTAACCCTAACCCTAACCCTAACCCTAACCCAAACCCAAACCCTAACCCAAACCATAACCCTAATCCTAACCCTAACCCTAACCCAAAACCTAACCTTAAGCCTAACCCTAACCCTAACACAAACCCTAACCCTAACCCTAAACCTAACACAAACCCTAACACTAACCCTAACCCTAACCCAAACCCTAACCCAAAACCTAAGCCTAAACCTAACCATAACCCAAACCCTAACCCTAACCCTAACCCTAGCCGTAACTCTTACCCTAGCCCTAACCCTAACTCTAACCCTAACCCTAACCCTAACCTTAACCCAAACCCAACCCCTAACCCTAACCCAAACCCAAACCCTAACCCTAAACCTAATCCTAACCCTAACCCAAACATTAACCCTAACCCTAACCCTAACCCTAGCCCAAACCCTAACCCTAATCCTAACCCTAACACAAACCCTAACCCTAACCCTAACACAAACCCAAACCCTAACCCAGCCCTAAACTTAACCCAAACTCTTACCGTAACCCTAACCCTAACCCTAACCCTAACACTAAACCTAACACTAAATCAAACCCTAACCGTATACCTAACCCTAACACTAACCCAAATATTACCCCTAAACCTAACCCTAACCCAAACCCTAACCCTAAACCCAACCCTAACCCAAACCCTAACCATAACCATAAACCTAACCCAAACCCAAACCCTAACCCTAAAGCTAATCCAAACATTAACCCGAAACCTAACCATAACCCAAACCCTAACCCTAAACCTAACCCTAACCCAAACCCAAACCCTAACCTAACCCTAACCGTTACCCAAACCCTAACCCTAACCCTAAATCTAATCCTTACCGAAACCCAAACCCTAACCCTAACCCTAAACCTAACCCAAACCCTAACCCAAACCCTAACCCAAACCCAAATCAAACCCTAACCCTAACCCAAACCATAACCCTAATCCTAATCGTAACCCTAACCCTAAACCTAACCCTAACTCAAATACTAACCGTAATCCTAATTCTAAACCTAACCCTAACCCTAATTCTAACCCTAACTCTAAACCTAACCATAACCATAACCCATACCCTAATCCCAGGTTAGCCTTGAACTGATAATACTCCTGCCTCACCCCCAAGTGTTGAGTTGTACTTTTTTAAGAGCAAAGATTGGATTCAGCAACAATGAAAAAGGAAAATATTTTCCCTCATAGAAAACGATGTGCAAAGTACTTTTCTAATTCAAATGTAGCTTATAGTACTTAAGAATCCAATATCAATAATATGGTAATTTCTAGAAAGAATGAGGTTGGTTATTTAGGTAACCACGTGCAATCCTGGCAAGAGCTGCAGGACTGGGAAGCAACCTTGGCATGACTTGACCATGGGAGGAGCACCTGCTCTGAAGCTATGATAGACAGACAGAGCTCTGCAAGTGAGTGCAGAGTGCTATTGGTCAGTCTCCTGTCATTGGTGTCTGATGTGGGCAGGAGTGCTGAGGTCACAGAATCTTGGACTAAGATTCTGGAACTCCAAGAGGCAGTGACCAGGCAAACATTGTTCAGGGTGTTGCTAGGTGACAAAGCCCTCTCAGCTGAGTTGCTGAAACACAGAGGTTTCTTGGTGGTAGGCTCTAGTCTTTGGGTGACCAGTTTGGAGAGATTTAGTTGACTTTAGGTCAAAGATCTAGTGTTTGACAAAAAGAAGCAGCCAGGAGAAGATGGGAGGAGGAGGGGAGAAGGTGGTGTGGCCTGCTGACCATGCCCTGAACCTCCACATAGAGGACCTCTACTACTAACCTTAATTGCCTACCTCTACTAACCCTAACGCTAACCCTAACCCTAACCCTAACCCTAACCCTAACCCTAACCCTAAACCTAACCTAACACTAACCCTATACCTAACCCTAATCCTAACCCAAATATTAAACCTAAACATAACCTTAACCCTAACCCTAAGACTAAACCTAACCATAACCCAAACATTAACCCTAAACATAACCCTAACCCTAGCCCAAACCCTAACCCTAAACCTAACACTAACACAAACCCTAACCCTAACACTAACCCAAACCCAAACCCTAACCCTAACACAAACATTAACGCTAAACCTAAACCTAACCCAAACCCTAACCCTAAAGCTAACCCTAACCCAAACCCTAACCCTAACCATAACCCTAACCCTAACCCAAACCCTAAAAATAAATTGAACCCAAACATTAACCCTAAACCTAACCCTAACCGAAACCCTAACCCTAAGCCTAACACTAGCCCAAACCCTAACCCTAAACCTAACCCTAACACAAACCCTAAACCTAACATAAACCCAAACACTAACCCTAACCCTAAACCAAACTCTAACCGTAACCCTAATGCTAACCCTAACCCTAACCCTAAACCTAACACTTACCCAAAACCTAACCCTAACCCTAACGCTAAACCTAAACCTAAGCCTATCAATAACTCAAACCCTAACCCTAACCCAAACCCTAACCCTAACCCTAACCCTAACACAAAACTTAACCCTAACCCTTACCCTAAACCAAACCCAAATCCTAACCCTAACCCTAACCCTAACCCATACCCTAACCGTAACCCTAACCCTAACCCTAACCCTAAAACTAACCCTAACCCTAACCCAAACATTAACCCTAAACCTAACCCTAACCCAAAGCCTAACCCTAAACCTAACCCTAACCCAAACCCTAACCCTATCCCAAACCCAAACCCTAACCCTAAGCCTAATCCTAACCCTAACCCTAACACTATCCCTAACCCTAACCGAACTCATAAACCTAACCCTAGCCCTAAACACAACCCTAACCCAAAACTTAAACCTAAACCTGATCCTAACACTAACCCTAATCCTATCCCTAACCCTAACCCTAAACCCGAACTCTAAACCTGAACATAAACCTAACCCAAACCCTAACCCTGAACTTAACACTAACCCTAACCCTAACCCAAACCCAAACCGTAACCCTAAACCTAAACCTAAGAATAACCCAAACCCTAAACCTAACCCTAACCCAAACCCTAACCCTAACCCAAACTCTAACTCTAACCCTAACCCTAACCCAAACCCAAACCCTAACCCTAACCCTAACCCAAACCCTAACCCCAACCCTAACCCTAACCCTAACCCTAACCCTAATCCTAACGCAAACCAAACCCTAATACTAACCCTAACCCTAAACCTAACCCTAACCCAAACCCTAACCATAACCAGAACACAAACCATAACTCTATCCCTAAACCTAACCCTAACCCTAAACCTAACCCTAACCCAAATGCACACCCTAACCCTAACCCTAGCCCAAACCCTAACCCTAAACCTAACCCTAACACAAACCCTAAAACTAACCCTAACACAAACGCAAACCCAGCCCAGCCCTAAACCTAACCCAAACTCTAACCGTAACCCTAACCGTAACCCTAACCCTAACCCTAACCCTAACACTAAACCAAACCCAAACCCTATACCTAACCCTAACCCTAACCCAAACATTAACCCTAAACCTAACCCTAACCCAAACCCTAACCCGAAACCTAATCCTAACACAAACCTTAACCCTAACCCAAACACAAACCCTAACCCTAAACCTAACCCTAAATCTAAACCTAACCCTAACCCTAATTCTAACCCTAATCCTAACCATAACCATAACTATAACCCATGCCCTAATCCCAGGGTAGCCTTGAACTGATAATCCTCCTGCCTCACCCCCAAGAATTGAGTTGTACTTTTTTAAGAGCAAAGATTGGATTCAGCAACAATGAAAAAGGAAAATATTTTCCCTCATAGAAAACGATGCCCAAAGTAGTTTTCTGATTCAAATGTAGCTTATAGTATTTAAGAATCCAATATCAATAATATGGTAATTTCTAGAAAGAATGAGGTTGGTTATTTAGGTAACCACGTGAAATGCTGGCAAGAGCTGCAGGACTGGGAAGCAACCTTGGCATGACTTGACCTGGGGAGGAGCACCTGCTCTGAAGCTATGATAGACAGGCAGAGCTTTGCAAGTGAGTGCTGAGGGCTATTGGTCAGTCTCCTGTCATTGGTGTCTGATGTGAGCAGGAGTGCTGAGGTCACAGAATCTTGGACTAAGATTCTGGAACTGGAAGAAGCAGTGACATGGCAAAGCATTGTTTAGGGTGTTGCTAGGTGACAAAGCCCTCTAAGATGAGTTGTTGAAACACAGAGGTTTCTTGGTGGTAGGCTCTAGTGTTTGGGTGACCAGTTTGGAGAGATTTAGTTGACTTTAGGTCAAAGTTCTAGTGTTTGACAAAAAGAAGCAGCCAGGATAAGATGGGAGGAGGAGGGGAGAAGGTGGTGTGGCCTACTGGCCCTTCCCAGGCCCTCCACAAACAGGACCTCTACTACAAAGCCTACCTCTACTAACCCTAACCCTAACCCTAACCCTAACCCTAACCCTAAACCTAACCTAACACTAACCCAAACATTAAACCTAAACCTAACACTAACCCTAACCCTAAGCCTAAACCTAACCATAACCCAAAACTTAAACCTAAACCTAACCCTAACCCTAGCCCGAACCCTAACCCTAAACCTAACACTAACACCAACCCTAACCCTAACCCAATCCCAAACCCTAAACCTAACACAAACCCTAACACTAAACCTAACCCTAGCCCAAACCCTAACCCTAAACCTTACCCTAACACAAACCCTAACCCTAACCCAAACCCAAACCCTAACCCTAATCCTAGCCCAAAATCTAACTGAAACCCTAACCCTAACCCTAAACCTAACACTAACCCAAACCCTAACCCTAACCCTAAACGTAACCCTAAACCTAAGCCTAACAATAACCCAAACCCTAACCATAAACCTAACCGTAACCCAAACCCTAACCCTAAACCTAACCCTAACACAAACCCTAAACCTAAACCAACCCTAACACAAAACCTAACCCTAACCCTAACCCTAACCCTAACCAAAACCCAAATCCTAACCCTAAACCTAAACCTATCCCATACCCAACCGTAACCCTAACCGAAACCATAACCCTAACCCTAACCTTAACAAAAACACTAACCCTAACCCTAACCGTAACCCAAACATTAACCCTAAACCTAACCCTAACCCAAACCCTACCCCTAAACCTAACCCTAACCCAAACCTTAAACCTATCCCAAACCCAAACACTAACCCAAATCCTAACACTAACCCTAACCTAAACCTAACCCTAAGCCAAACCCAAACCCTAGCCCTAAACCTAACCCTAACCCAAACGCACACCCTAACCCTAACCCTAACCCGAACCCTAACCCAAAAACTAACCCTAACCTTAAACTAAACTTAAACCTAACCCAAACGTTAACCCTAACCCTAAGCTTAACCCTAACCGTAATCCTAACCCTAACCTTAACCCAAATCCTAACCTTATCACAAACCCTAACCCTAAACCTAACCTAAACCCTAACCGTAAGCCTAACCCTAACACTAACCCTAACCCAAACCCAAACTCTAATCCTAACACTAACCCTAACCCTAACCCTAACCCTCACCCTAACCCAAACGGAAACCCTAAACCTAACCCTAACCCTAACTCAAACCCTAACCCTAACCCTAAACCTAATCCTACCCCTAACCCTAACCCAAACCATAACCCTAATCCTAATCGTATCCCTAACCCTAAACCTAACCCTAACCAAAACACTAAACCTAACACTAACCCTAAACCTAACCCTAACCCTAATTCTAACCCTAATCCTAACCATAACCATAACCATAACCCATGCCCTAATCCCAGGGTAGCCTTGAACTGATAATCCTCCTGCCTCACCCCCAAGAGTTGAGTTGTACTTTTTTAAGAGCAAAGATTGGATTCAGCAACAATGAAAAAGGAAAATATTTTCCCTCATAGAAAACGATGCCCAAAGTAGTTTTCTGATTCAAATGTAGCTTATAGTATTTAAGAATCCAATATCAATAATATGGTAATTTCTAGAAAGAATGAGGTTGGTTATTTAGGTAACCACGTGAAATGCTGGCAAGAGCTGCAGGACTGGGAAGCAACCTTGGCATGACTTGACCTGGGGAGGAGCACCTGCTCTGAAGCTATGATAGACAGGCAGAGCTTTGCAAGTGAGTGCTGAGGGCTATTGGTCAGTCTCCTGTCATTGGTGTCTGATGTGAGCAGGAGTGCTGAGGTCACAGAATCTTGGACTAAGATTCTGGAACTGGAAGAAGCAGTGACATGGCAAAGCATTGTTTAGGGTGTTGCTAGGTGACAAAGCCCTCTAAGATGAGTTGTTGAAACACAGAGGTTTCTTGGTGGTAGGCTCTAGTGTTTGGGTGACCAGTTTGGAGAGATTTAGTTGACTTTAGGTCAAAGTTCTAGTGTTTGACAAAAAGAAGCAGCCAGGATAAGATGGGAGGAGGAGGGGAAAAGGTGGTGTGGCCTACTGGCCCTTCCCAGGCCCTCCACAAACAGGACCTCTACTACAAAGCCTACCTCTACTAACCCTAACCCTAACCCTAACCCTAACCCTAACCCTAAACCTAACCTAACACTAACCCAAACATTAAACCTAAACCTAACACTAACCCTAACCCTAAGCCTAAACCTAACCATAACCCAAAACTTAAGCCTAAACCTAACCCTAACCCTAGCCCAAACCCTAACCCTAAACCTAACACTAACACCAACCCTAACCCTAACCCAATCCCAAACCCTAAACCTAACACAAACCCTAACACTAAACCTAACCCTAGCCCAAACCCTAACCCTAAACCTTACCCTAACACAAACCCTAACCCTAACCCAAACCCAAACCCTAACCCTAATCCTAGCCCAAAATCTAACTGAAACCCTAACCCTAACCCTAAACCTAACACTAACCCAAACCCTAACCCTAACCCTAAACGTAACCCTAAACCTAAGCCTAACAATAACCCAAACCCTAACCATAAACCTAACCGTAACCCAAACCCTAACCCTAAAACTAACCCTAACACAAACCCTAAACCTAAACCAACCCTAACACAAAACCTAACCCTAACCCTAACCCTAACCCTAACCAAAACCCAAATCCTAACCCTAAACCTAAACCTATCCCATACCCAACCGTAACCCTAACCGAAACCATAACCCTAACCATAACCCTAACAAAAACACTAACCCTAACCCTAACCGTAACCCAAACATTAACCCTAAACCTAACCCTAACCCAAACCCTACCCCTAAACCTAACCCTAACCCAAACCTTAAACCTATCCCAAACCCAAACACTAACCCAAATCCTAACACTAACCCTAACCTAAACCTAACCCTAAGCCAAACCCAAACCCTAGCCCTAAACCTAACCCTAACCCAAACGCACACCCTAATCCTAACCCTAACCCGAACCCTAACCCAAAAACTAACCCTAACCTTAAAGTAAACTTAAACCTAACCCAAACGTTAACCCTAACCCTAAGCTTAACCCTAACCGTAATCCTAACCCTAACCTTAACCCAAATCCTAACCTTATCACAAACCCTAACCCTAAACCTAACCTAAACCCTAACCGTAAGCCTAACCCTAACACTAACCCTAACCCAAACCCAAACTCTAATCCTAACACTAACCCTAACCCTAACCCTAACCCTCACCCTAACCCAAACGGAAACCCTAAACCTAGCCCTAACCCTAACTCAAACCCAAACCCTAACCCTAGACCTAGTCCTACCCCTAACCCTAGCCCAAACCATAACCCTAATCCTAATCGTATCCCTAACCCTAAACCTAACCCTAACCAAAACACTAAACCTAACACTAACCCTAAACCTAACCCTAACCCTAATTCTAACCCTAATCCTAACCATAACCATAACCATAACCCATACCCTAATCCGAGGGTAGCCTTGAACTGATAATCCTCCTACCTCACCCCCAAGAGTTGAGTTGTACTTTTTTAAGAGCAAAGATTGGATTCAGCAACAATGAAAAAGGAAAATATTTTCCCTCATAGAAAACGATGTCCAAAGTAGTTTTCTGATTCAAATGTAGCTTATAGTACTTAAGAATCCAATATCAATAATATGGTAAAATCTAGAAAGAAAGAGGTTGGTTATTTAGGTAACCACGTGCAATCCTGGCAAGAGCTGCAGGACTGGGAAGCAACCTTGGCATGACTTGACCATGGGAGGAGCACCTGCTCTGAAGCTATGATAGACAGGCAGAGCTTTGCAAGTGAGTCCTGAGTGCTATTGGTCAGTCTCCTGTCATTGGTGTCTGATGTGGGCAGGAGTGCTTAGGTCACAGAATCTTGGACTAAGATTCTGGAACTCCAAGAGGCAGTGACCTGGCAAAGCATTGTTTAGGGTGTTGCTAGGTGACAAAGCCATCTCAGATGAGTTGCTGAAACACAGAGGTTTCTTGGTGGTAGGCTCTAGTGTTTGGGTGACCAGTTTGGAGAGATTATAGTAGACTTTAGGTCAAAGTTCTAGTGTTTGACAAAAAGAAGCAGCCAGGAGAAGATGGGAGGAGGAGGGGAGAAGATGGTGTGGCCTGCTGGCCCTGCACAGGACCTCCACATAGAGGACCTCTACTGCAACGCCTACCTCTACTAACCCTAACCCTAACCCTAACCCAAACATTAAACCTAAACCTAACCCTAACCCAAACCCTAAGCCTAAACCTAACCATAACCCAAAACCTAACCCTAAACGAAACCCTAACGCTAAACCTAATGCTAACCCTAACCCAAACATTAACCCTAAACCAAACCCATACCCTAACCGTAACCCTAACCGACACCCTAACCCTAACCCTAACCCTAACAAAAACACGAACCCTAACCCTAACCGTAACCCAAACATTAACCCTAAACCTAACCCTAACCCAAACCCTACCCCTAAACCTAACCCTAACCCAAACCTTAAACCGATCCCAAACCCAAACACTAACCCTAAGCCTAATCCTAACCCTAACCCGAACCCTAACCCTATCCGGACCCAGAAACCTAACCCTATCCCTAAACACAACCCTAACCCAAACCTTAACCCTAAACCTGACCCTAACACTAACCCTAACCCTAACCCTAAACCTAACCCTAAACCCGAACACTAAACCTGAACATAAACCTAACCGAAAACCTAACCCTAACACTAACCCTAACCCTAACCCTAATCCAAACCCACACCCTAACGTTATACCTAAACCTAAACCAAACCCAAACCCTAACACTGAACTTAACACTAAACCTAACCCTAACCCAAACCCAAAACGTAACCCTAAACTTAAGACTAACAATAACCCAAACCCTAACCCTAACCCTAACCCAAACCCTAAACCTAACCCTAACCCTAACTCAAACCCAAACACTAACCCTAACCCTAATCCTAACCCAAACCCAAACCCTAAACCTAAACCTAACCCTAACCCAAACCTTAACCATAACCAGAATCCAAACTATAACACTATCCCTAAACCTAACCCTAACCCTAAACCTAACCCTAACCCAAACACACACCCTAACCCTGACCCTAACCCTAACCCTAACACAAACCTAACCTAACCCTAACCCTAACCCTAACCCTAACTCTAAACCAAACCCTAACACTAACCCTAACCCTATCCCAAACCCTAACCCTAACCATAAACTAAACTTAACCCTAACCCAAACGCTAACCCTAACCCTAACCCTAACCCAAATCCTAACCCTAACCCTAACCCTAACCCTAACCCAAACCCAAACCCTAACCCTAACCCTAAACCTAACCCTAAACCAAACCCAAACCCTAACACTGATCTTAACACTAACCCTAACCCAAACCCAAACCCAAACCGTAACCCTAAACCTAAACCTAAGAATAACCCAAACCCTAACCCTAACCCTAACCCAAACTCTAACCCTAACCCTAAACCTAACCCTAACTCAAACGCACACCCTAACCCAAACCCTAACCCTAACACTAACTCTAACCCAAACCCTAACCCTAACCCTAATCCTAACCCTAACCCTAAACCTAACTCTAACCCAAACCCTAACCCTAACACTAACCCTAACCCTAACCCAAACCCTAATCCTAACCCTAACACTAACCCTAACCCAAATTTTAACCCTAAACCTAACCCTAACCCAAACAATAACTCTAACCCTAACCCTAACACAAACCCAAACCCGAACCCTAACCCTAAACCTAACCCAAACCCTCGCCCTAACCCTAACCCAAACCCAAACCCTAACCCAAATCCTAACAGTAACCCTAACCCTAAACCTAACCCTAAGCCAAACCCAAACCCTAGCCCTAAACCTAACCCTAACCCAAACGCACACCCTAACCCTAACCCTAACCCTAACCCTAACCCTAACCCAAAAACTAACCCTAACCTTAAACTAAACTTAACCCTAACCCAAACGTTAACCCTAACCCTAAACTTAACCCTAACCCTAATCCTAACACTAACCTTAACCCAAATCCTAACCTTATCACAAACCCTAACCCTAAACCTAACCTAAACCCTAACCGTAAGCCTAACCCTAACACTAACCCTAACCCAAACCCAAACTCTAATCCTAACACTAACCCTAACCCTAACCCTAACACTCACCCTAACCCAAACGGAAACCCTAAACCTAACCCTAACCCTAACTCAAACCCTAACCCTAATCCTAAACCTAATCCTACCCCTAACCCTAACCCAAACCATAACCCTAATCCTAATCGTATCCCTAACCATAAACCTAACCCTAACCAAAACACTAAACCTAACACTAACCCTAAACCTAACCCTAACCCTAATTCTAACCCTAATCCTAACCATAACCATAACCATAACCCATACCCTAATCCGAGGGTAGCCTTGAACTGATAATCCTCCTACCTCACCCCCAAGAGTTGAGTTGTACTTTTTTAAGAGCAAAGATTTGATTCAGCAACAATGAAAAAGGAAAATATTTTCCCTCATAGAAAACGATGTCCAAAGTAGTTTTCTGATTCAAATGTAGCTTATAGTACTTAAGAATCCAATATCAATAATATGGTAAATTCTAGAAAGAAAGAGGTTGGTTATTTAGGTAACCACGTGCAATCCTGGCAAGAGCTGCAGGACTGGGAAGCAACCTTGGCATGACTTGACCATGGGAGGAGCACCTGCTCTGAAGCTATGATAGACAGGCAGAGCTTTGCAAGGGAGTGCAGAGTGCTATTGTTCATTCTCCTGTCATTGGTGTCTGATGTGGGCAGGAGTGCTGAGGTCACAGAATCTTGGATTAGATTCTGGAACTCCAAGAGGCAGTGACCTGGCAAAGCATTGTTTAGGGTGTTGCTAGGTGACAAAGCCCTCTCAGATGAGTTGCTGAAACACAGAGCTTTCTTGGTGGTAGGCTCTATTGTTTGGTTGACCAGTTTGGAGAGATTTAGTTGACTTTAGGTCAAAGTTCTAGTGATTGACAAAAAGAAGCAATCAGGAGAAGTTGGGAGGAGGAGGGGAGAAGGTGGTGTGGCCTGCTGGCCCTGCCCAGGCCCTCCACATACAGGACCATACTAAAACGACTACCTCTACTAACCCTGACCCTAATCCTAACCCTAATACTAACCCTAACCCTAACCTAACCCTAACCCTATACCTAAACCTAACCCTAACCAAAACATTAACCCTAAACCTAACCCTAACCCAAACCCTAAGCCTTAACCTAACCCTAACTCAAACCCTAACCCTAACCCTAACCCTATCCCTAACTAACCCTAACCCTAACCCAAACCCTAACCGTAACCAGAACCCAAACCATAACTCTATCCCTAAACCTAACCCTAACCATAAACCTAACCCTAACCCAAACGCACACCCTAACCCTAAACCTAACCGTAACCCTAACCCAAACCTTAACCCTAACCTTAACCTAAATTTAACCCTAACCCAAATGCTAACCCTAACCCTAATCCAAACCATAACCATAATGCTAACCCTAACCCTAACCCTAACAAACACCCTAACCCTAACCCTAACCCTAACCCTAAACCTAACCCTAACACAAAACTTATCCCTAACCCTAACCCTAACCCGAACCCAAACCCTAACACTAACCCTAACCCTAAACCAAAACCAAACCCTAACACTAAACTTAACACTAACCTAAACCCTAACCCTAACCCTAACAGTAACCCTAACCCAAACACAAACCCTAATCCTAACACTAACCCTAACCCTAACCCTAACCCGAACTCTAACCCAAACCCTAATCCTAACCCTAATCCTAACCCTAATGCTAACCCAAACTATAACACTAACCCTAATCGTAACCCGAACCCTAACCCAAACACTAACCCTAACCCTAATCCTAAATCTAACCCTAATCTTATTCTAATCCTAACCCTAACCATAAACCATACCCTAATCCCAGGGTAGCCTTGAACGGTTAATCCTCCTGCCTCACCTCCAAGACTTGAGTTGTACTTTTTTAAGAGCAAAGATTGGATTCAGCAACAATGAAAAAGGAAAATATTTTCCCTCATAGAGAACGATGCCCAAAGTAGTTTTCTGATTCAAATGTGGATTATAGTACTGAACAATCCAATATCAATAATATGGTAATTTCTAGAAAGAATGAGGTTGGTTATTGAGGTAACAAAGTGCAATCCTGGCAAGAGCTGCAGGACTGGGAAGAACCTTGGCATGACTTGACCAGGGGAGGAGAACCTGCTCTGAATCTTTGATAGACAGGCAGAGCTTTGCAAGTGAGTGCAGAGTGCTATTGGTCAGTCTCCTGTCATTGGTGTCTGATGTGGGCAGGAGTGCTGAGGTCACAGAATATTGGACTAAGACTCTGGAACTCCAAGAGGCAGTGACCTGGCAAAGCATTGTTTAGGGTGTTGCTAGGTGACAAAGCCCTCTCAGATGAGTTGCTGAAACACAGAGGTTTCCTGGTGGTAGGCTCTAGTGTTTGGGTGACCAGAGAGATTTAGTTGACTTTAGGTCAAAGTTCTAGTGTTTGACAAAAAGAAGCAGCCAGGAGAAGATGGGAGGAGGAGGGGAGAAGGTGGTGTGGCCTGCTGGCCCTGCCCAGGCCCTCCACATACAGGACCTCTACTACAAAGCCTACCTCTACTAACTTAACCCTAACCCTAACCCTAACTCAAACCCTAACCCTAACCCTAACCGTAACCCAAACACTAACCGTAACCCTAACCCTAATCCTAACCCTAACCCTAACCCTAACCCTAACCCTGCCCAGGCCCTCCACATACAGGACCTCTACGAAAACGACTACCTCTACTAAACCTGACCCTAATCCTAACCCTAACCCTAACCATAACCCTAACCTAACACTAACCCTAAACCTAACCCTAACCCTAACCCAAACATTAATCCTAAACCTAACCCTAACCCAAGCCATAAGCCTAAACCTAACCCTAACAAAAACACTAACAGTAACCTTAACCCTAACCCTATCCTAACCCTAATCCTGACCCTAACCCTAACCCTAATGCTAACCCAACCCATAAATCTAACCCTATCCCTAAACACAACCCTAACCCAAAACTTAACCCTAACCCTAACACTAACGCTAACCGTAAACCTAACCCTAACCCTAACCCTAACCCTAAATCCTAAGACTAAACCTGAACTTAAACCTAACCCAAACCCTAACCCTAACACTAACACTAACCCTAACCCTAATCCAAACCCACACCCTAACCCTAACCCTAACCCTAAACCAAACCCAAATCGTAACCCTAAACTTAACACTAACCCTAATCCTAAACCAAACCCAAACTCTAACCCTAACCCTAACCCTAACAATAACCCAAACCCTAACCCTCACCCTAACTCAAACCCTAACCCTAACCCTAACCCAAAACCAAATCCTAATCCTAAACCTAACCCTAACAAAAACCCAAACCCTAACCCTAACCCAAATCCTAATCCTAAACCTAACGCTAGCCCAAAAACTAACCTAAACCTAACCCTAACACAAACCCTAACCCTAACCCTAACCGTAACCCAAACCCAAACCCTAAACCTAACCCTAACCCTAACCCAAATTCTAACCGTAACCCTAACCCTAACCCTAACCCTAAACATAACACTAACACAAACCTTAACCCTATACCTAACCCTAACCCTAACCCAAACATTAACCCTAAACCTAAACCTAACCCAAACCCTAACTGTAAACCTAACCCTAACCCTAACCCTAACCCTAAATCCTAAGACTAAACCTGAACTTAAACCTAACCCAAAACCTAACCCTAACACTAACCCTAACCCTAACCCTAATCCAAACCCACACCCTAACCCTAACCCTAATCCTAAACCAAACCCAAACTCTAACCCTAACCCTAACAATAACCCAAACCCTAACCCTCACCCTAACCCAAACCCTAACCCTAACCCAAAACCAAATCCTAACCCTAAACCTAACCCTATCACAAACCCTAACCCTAAACCTAACCCAAATCCTAACCCTAAACCTAACCCTAGCCCAAACACTAACCCTAAACCTAACCCTAACACAAACCCTAACCCTAAACCTAACCCTAACACAAACCCTAACTCTAACCCTAACCCTAACCCTAACCCTAACCTTAACCCTAACGCAAACCAAACCCTAACCCTCATCTTATCCCTTACCCTAACCCAAACTCTAATCGTAACCCTAACCCTAACCCTAACCCTAAACATAACCCTAAACCTAACACTAACAAACCTTAACCCTATACCTAACCCTAACCCTTACACAAACATTAACCCTAAACCTAACCCTAACTCAAACTCAATCCCTAATCCTAACCCTAACTCTAAACCAAACCCTAACCATAACCAGAACACAAACCATAACTCTATCCCTAAACCTAACCCTAACCCAAAACCTAACCCTGACCCAAACGCACACCCTAACCCTAAACCTAACCCTAACCCTAACCCAAACCCTAACCCTAGCCTTAACCTAAACTTAACCCTAACCCAAACGCTAAAGCTAACCCTAATCCAAACCATAACCCTAACCCTAACCTTAACCCGAACCCTAACCCACACCCTAACCCTAACCCTAACCCTAACCCAAACCCAAAACCTAAACTAACCCTAACCCTAAAAATAACCCAAACCCTAACACTAACCCTAACCCTAACCCTAACCCAAACCCAAACCCTAACCCAAACCATAACCCGAACCCGAACCCTAAACCTAACCCAAACCCTAGCACTAACCCTAACTCTAACCCTAACCCTAACCCAAACCCAAACCCTAACCCTAACCCTAACCCAAACCCTAATCCTAACGCAAAACAAACCCTAACACTAACACTAACCCTAACCCTAACCCTAACCCTAACCCTAACCCAAACCCAAACCCTAACCCAAACCATAACCCTAATCCTAACCCTAACCCTAACCCAAAACCTAACCTTAAGCCTAACCCTAACCCTAACACAAACCCTAACCCTAACCCTAAACCTAACACAAACCCTAACACTAACCCTAACCCTAACCCAAACCCTAACCCAAAACCTAAGCCTAAACCTAACCATAACCCAAACCCTAACCCTAACCCTAACCCTAGCCGTAACCCTAACCCTAACCCAAACCCTAACCCTAATCCTAACCCTAACCCTAACCTTAACCCAAACCCAACCCCTAACCCTAACCCAAACCCAAACCCTAACCCTAAACCTATTCCTAACCCTAACCCAAACATTAACCCTATCCCTAACCCTAACCCTAGCCCAAACCCTAACCCTAATCCTAACCCTAACACAAACCCTAACCCTAACCCTAACACAAACCCAAACCCTAACCCAGCCCTCAACCTAACCCAAACTCTTACCGTAACCCTAACCCTAACCCTAACCCTAACACTAAACCTAACACTAAATCAAACCCTAACCGTATACCTAACCCTAACACTAACCCAAATATTACCCCTAAACCTAACCCTAAACCAAACCCTAACCCTAAACCCAACCCTAACCCAAACCCTAACCATAACCATAAACCTAACCCAAACCCAAACCCTAACCCTAAAGCTAATCCAAACATTAACCCGAAACCTAACCATAACCCAAACCCTAACCCTAAACCTAACCCTAACCCAAACCCAAACCCTAACCTAACCCTAACCGTTACCCAAACCCTAACCCTAACCCTAAATCTAATCCTTACCGAAACCCAAACCCTAACCCTAACCCTAAACCTAACCCAAACCCTAAACCAAACCCTAACCCAAACCCAAATCAAACCCTAATCCTAACCCAAACCATAACCCTAATCCTAATCGTCACCCTAACCCTAAACCTAACCCTAACTCATAAACCTACCGGAAACCTAATTCTAAACCTAACCCTAACCCTAATTCTAACCCTAACTCTAAACCTAACCATAACCATAACCCATACCCTAATCCCAGGTTAGCCTTGAACTGATAATACTCCTGCCTCACCCCCAAGTGTTGAGTTGTACTTTTTTAAGAGCAAAGATTGGATTCAGCAACAATGAAAAAGGAAAATATTTTGCCTCATAGAAAACGATGTGCAAATACTTTTCTAATTCAAATGTAGCTTATAGTACTTAAGAATCCAATATCAATAATATGGTAATTTCTAGAAAGAATGAGGTTGGTTATTTAGGTAACCACGTGCAATCCTGGCAAGAGCTGCAGGACTGGGAAGCAACCTTGGCATGACTTGACCATGGGAGGAGCACCTGCTCTGAAGCTATGATAGACAGGCAGAGCTCTGCAAGTGAGTGCAGAGTGCTATTGGTCAGTCTCCTGTCATTGGTGTCTGATGTGGGCAGGAGTGCTGAGGTCACAGAATCTTGGACTAAGATTCTGGAACTCCAAGAGGCAGTGACCAGGCAAACATTGTTCAGGGTGTTGCTAGGTGACAAAGCCCTCTCAGCTGAGTTGCTGAAACACAGAGGTTTCTTGGTGGTAGGCTCTAGTCTTTGGGTGACCAGTTTGGAGAGATTTAGTTGACTTTAGGTCAAAGATCTAGTGTTTGACAAAAAGAAGCAGCCAGGAGAAGATGGGAGGAGGAGGGGAGAAGGTGGTGTGGCCTGCTGACCATGCCCTGAACCTCCACATAGAGGACCTCTACTACTAACCTTAATTGCCTACCTCTACTAACCCTAACGCTAACCCTAACCCTAACCCTAACCCTAACCCTAACCCTAAACCTAACCTAACACTAACCCTATACCTAACCCTAATCCTAACCCAAACATTAAACCTAAACATAACCTTAACCCTAACCCTAAGACTAAACCTAACCATAACCCAAACATTAACCCTAAACATAACCCTAACCCTAGCCCAAACCCTAACCCTAAACCTAACACTAACACAAACCCTAACCCTAACACTAACCCAAACCCAAACCCTAACCCTAACCCAAACATTAACCCTAAACCTAAACCTAACCCAAACCCTAACCCTAAAGCTAACCCTAAACCAAACCCTAACCCTAACCATAACCCTAACCCTAACCCAAACCCTAAACCTAAATCTAACCCAAACATTAAACCTAAACCTAACCCTAACCCAAACCCTAACCCTAAGCCTAACACTAGCCCAAACCCTAACCCTAAACCTAACCCTAACACAAACCCTAAACCTAACATAAACCCAAACACTAACCCTAACCCTAAACCAAACTCTAACCGTAACCCTAACGCTAACCGTAACCCTAACCCTAAACCTAACACTTACCCAAAACCTAACCCTAACCCTAACGCTAAACCTAAACCTAAGCCTATCAATAACCCAAACCCTAATCCTAACCCAAACCCTAACCCTAAACCTAACCCTAACACAAAACCTAACCCTAACCTTTACCCTAATCCAAAACCAAATCCTAACCCTAACCCTAACCCTAACCCATACCCTAACCGTAACCCTAACCCTAACCCTAACCCTAAAACTAACCCTAACCCTAACCCAAACATTAACCCTAAACCTAACCCTAACCCAAAGCCTAACCCTAAACCTAACCCTAACCCAATCCCTAACCCTATCCCAAACCCAAACCCTAACCCTAAGCCTAATCCTAACCCTAACCCTAACACTAACCCTAACCCTAACCGAACTCATAAACCTAACCCTATATCTAAACACAACCCTAACCCAAACCTTAACCCTAAACCTGATCCTAACACTAACCCTAATCCTAACCCTAACCCTAACCCTAAACCCGAACACTAAACCTGAACATAAACCTAACCCAAACCCTAAGCCTAACACTAACCCTAACCCTAACTCTAATCCAAACCCACACACTAACCCTATACCTAACCCTAAACTAAACCCAAAACCTAACACTGAACTTAACACTAACCCTAACCCTAACCCAAACCCAAACCGTAACCCTAAACCTAAACCTAAGAATAACCCAAATCCTAACCCTAACCCTAACCCACACCCTAACCATAACCCTAAACCTAACCCAAAGCCAAACACTAACCCTAACCCTAATCCTAACCCAAACCCAAACCCTAAACCTAACCCTAACCCTAACCCAAACCCTAACACTAACCCTAACCCTAAACCAAACCCTAACTCTAACCCTAACCCTAACCCAAACCCAAACCCTAACCCTAACCCTAACCCAAACCCTAACCTAACCCTAACCGTTACCCAAACCCTAACCCTAACCCTAAATCTAATCCTTACCGAAACCCAAACCCTAACCCTAACCCTAACCCTAATCCAAACCCAAACCCAAACCCAAACACTAACCCTAACCTTAACCCAAAACCAACCCCTAACCCTAACCCTAACCCTAACCCTAACCTTAACCAGAACCCTAACCATAACTCTATCCCTAAACCTAACCATAAACCTAAAACTAACCCTAACCCTAACTCTAACCCTAACCCTAACCCCAACCCTATACCTTACCCCACCCCTATCCCTAATCCAAACGCTAAACCTAACCCTAACACTAACCCTAATCCTAACCCTAACCCTAACCCAAATTCTAACCTTATCACAAACCCTCACCCTAAACCTAACCTAAACCCTAACCCTAACCCTAACACTAACCCTAACCCAAACCCAAACCCTAATCCTAACACTAACCCTAACCCTAACCCTAATACTGACCCTAACCCAAATGGAAACGCTAAACCTAACCCTAACCCTAATCCAGCTCTAATCCAAACCCTAACCCTAACCCTAAACGTAACCCTAACCCTAACCCAAACCATAACCCTAATCCTAATCGTAACCCTAACCCTAAACCTAACCCTAACCCAAACACTAACCCTAATCCTAAATCTAAACCTAACCCTAACCCTAATTCTAACACTAACCCTAAACCTAACCATAACTATAACCCACACCCTAATCCCAGGTTAGCCTTGAACTGATAATACTCCTGCCTCACCCCCAAGAGTTGAGTTGTACTTTTTTAAGAGCAAAGATTGGATTCAGCAACAATGAAAACGGAAAATATTTGCCCTCATAGAAAACGATGTGCAAAGTACTTTTCTAATTCAAATGTAGCTTATAGTACTTAAGAATCCAATATCAATAATATGGTAATTTCTAGAAAGAATGAGGTTGGTTATTTAGGTAACCACGTGCAATCCTGGCAAGAGCTGCAGGACTGGGAAGCAACCTTGGCATGACTTGACCATGGGAGGAGCACCTGCTCTGAAGCTATGATAGACAGGCAGAGCTTTGCAAGTGAGTGCTGAGTGCTATTGGTCAGTCTCCTGTCATTGGTGTCTGATGTGGGCAGGAGTGCTGAGGTCACAGAAACTTGGACTAAGATTCTAGAACTCCAAGAGGCAGTAACCTGGCAAAGCATTGTTTAGGGTATTGCTAGGTGACAAAGCCCTCTCAGATGAGTTGCTGAAGCACAGATGTCTCTTGGTGGTAGGCTCTAGTGTTTGGGTGACCAGTTTGGAGAGATTTAGTTGACTTTAGGTCAAAGTTCTAGTGTTTGACAAAAAGAAGCAGCCAGGAGAAGATGGGAGGAGGAGGGGAGAAGGTGGTGTGGCCTGATGGCCCTGCCCAGGCACTCCACATACAGGACCTCTACTACAAAGCCTACCTCTAATAACCTAACCCTAACCCTAACCCTAATCCTAACCCTAACCGTAACCCAAAACCTAACCCTAACCCTAAACCTAAACCTAAACCTAACCCAAACTCTAACCCTAAACCTAACCCTAACACAAAACCTAACCCTAACCCTAACCCTAACCCAAACCCAAATCCTAACCCTAACCCAGCCCTAACCCTAACCCATACCCTAACCGTAACCCTAACCCTAAACCTAAAACTAAACCTAACCCTAACCCAAACATTAGCCCTAAACCTAACCCTAACCCAAAGCCTAACCCTAAACTTAACCCTAACCCAAACCCTAACCCTATCCCAAACCCAAACCCTAACCCTAAGCCTAATCCTAACCCCAACCCTAACCCTAACCCTAACCCTAACCGAAGTCATAAACCTAACCCTATCCCTAAACACAACCCTAACCCTAACCCTAACCCTAACACTAACCCTAATCCTAACCCTAACCCTAACCCAAATCCTAACCTTATCGCAAACCCTCACCCTAAACCTAATCTAAACCCTAAACCTAACCCTAAAACAAACCCTAACCCTAACCCTAACACAAACCCAAACCCTAACCCAGCCCTAAACCAAACCCAAACTATAACCGAAACCCTAACCCGAACCCTAACCCTAACACTAAACCTAACACTAAACCAAACCCTAACCCTATACCTAACCCTAACCCTAACCCAATCATTACCCCTAACCCGATCCCTAACAGCATCCCTAACCCTAAACTTAACCCTAACACAAACCCTAACCATAACCATAACCCTAACCCTAACCCAAACCCTAACCGTAAAGCTAATCCAAACATTAACCCTAAACCTAACCCTAATCCAAACCCTAACCCTAAACCTAACCCTAACCCAAAACCAAACCCTAAGCCTAACCCTAACCGTAACCCAAACCCTAACCCTAACCCTAACCCTAACCCTAATCCTAACCCAAACCCAAACCCTAACCCTAACCCTAAAACTAAACCAAATCCAAACCCAAACCCTAACCCTTACCCTAACATTAACCCAAACCCAACCCCTAACCCTAACCCTAACCCAAACCCTAACCATAAGCAGAACCCAAACCATAACTCTATCCCTAAACCTAAACCTAACCCTAAACCTAACCCTAAACCAAACGCACACTCTAACCCTAACCCTAACCCAAACCCTATACCTAACCCTAACCCTAAACCTAACACTCATCCTAACCCAAACGGAAACCCTAAACCTAACCCTAACCCTAACTCAAACCCTAACCCTAACCCTAAACCTAATCCTAACCCTAACCCAAAACCTAACCCTAACCCTAATTCTAAACCTAACCCTATCCATAACCATAACCATAACCATAACCCATAACCTAATCCGAGGGTAGCCTTGAACTGATAATCCTCCTGCCTCACCCCCAAGAGTTCAGTTGTACTTTTTTAAGAGCAAAGATTGGATTCAGCAACAATGAAAAAGGAAAATATTTTCCCTCATAGAAAACGATGTCAAAAGTAGTTTTCTGATTCAAATGTAGCTTATAGTACTTAAGAATCCAATATCAATAATATGGTAATTTCTAGAAAGAATGAGGTTGGTTATTTATGTAACCACGTGCAATCCTGGCAAGAGCTGCAGGACTGGGAAGCAACCTTGGCATGACTTGACCAGGGGAGGAGCACCTGCTCTGAAGCTATGATAGACAGGCAGAGCTCTGCAAGTGTGTGCTGAGTGCTATTGGTCAGTCTCCTGTCATTGGTGTCTGATGTGGGCAGGAGTGCTGAGGTCACAGAATCTTGGACTAAGATTCTGGAACTCCAAGAGGCAATGACCAGCCAAACATTGTTTAGGGTGTTGCTAGGTGACAAAGCCCTCTCAGGGGAGTTGCTGAAACACAGAGGTTTCTTGGTGGTAGGCTCTAGTGTTTGGGTGACCAGTTTGGAGAGATTTAGTTGACTTTAGGTCAAAGATCTAGTGTTTGACAAAAAGAAGCAGCAAGGAGAAGATGGGAGGAGGAGGGGAGAATGTGGTGTGGCCTGCAGACAATGCCCTGAACCTCCACAAAGTGTACCTCTACTACTAACCCTAATTGCCTACCTCTACTAACCCTAACGCTAACCCTAACGCTAACCCTAACCCTAACCCTAAACCTAACCTAACACTAACCCTATACGTAACCCTAATCCTAACCCAAACATTAAACCTAAAATTAACCCTAACCCTAACCCTAAGACTAAACCTAACCATAACCCAAACATTAACCCTAAACGTAACCCTAACCCTAGCCCAAACCCTAACCCTAAACCTAACACTAACACAAACCCTAACCCTAACCCTAACCCAAACCTAAACCCTAACCCTATCCCTAACCCAAACATTAACACTAAACCTAACCCTAACCCAAACCCTAACCCTAAACCTAACCCTAACGCAAACCCTAAACCTAAAGCTAACCCAAACATTAACCCTAAACCTAACCCTAACCCAAACCCTAACCCTAAACCTAACACTAGCCCAAACCCTAACCCTAAAACTAACCCTAACACAAACCCTAAACCTAAGCCAAACCCAAACCCTAACCCTAACCCTAACCCTAACCCTAACCCTAAACCTAACACTTACCAAAAACCTAACCCTAACCCTAACCCTAAACCTAAACCTAAGCCTATCAATAACCCAAACCCTAACCCTAACCCTAACCATAACCCAAAACCTAAACCTAACACTAAACCTAAACCTAACCCTAACCCAAACCCTAACCCTAAACCTAACCCTAACACAAAACCTAACCCTAACCCTAACCCTAACCAAAACCCAAATCCTAACCCTAACCCTAAGCCTAATCCTAACCCTAACCCTAACCCTAACCCTAACCCTAACCGAACTCATAAACCTAACCCTATCCCTAAACACAACCCTAACCCAAACCTTAACCCTAAACCTGACCCTAACACTAACCCTAATCCTAACCCTAACTCTAACCCTAAACCCGAACACTAAACCTGAATATAAACCTAACCCAAACCCAAACCCTAACACTAACCCTAACCCTAACTCTAATCCAAACCCACACCCTAACCCTATACCTAACCCTAAACCAAACCCAAACCCTAACACTGAACTGAACACTAACCCTAAACCTAACCCAAACCCAAACCGTAACCCTAAACCTAAATCTAAGAATAACCCAAACCCTAATCCTAACCCTAACCCAAACTCTAACCCTAACCCTAAACCTAACCCAAACCCAAACACAAACCCTAAACCTAATCCTAACCCAAACCCAAACTCTAAACCTAAACCTAACCCTAACCCAAACCCTAACCATAACGAGAATCCAATCCATAACACTATCCCTAAACCTAACCCTAACCCGAAACATAACCCTAACCCAAACGCACATGCTAAGCCTAACCCTAACACTAACCCTAACCCTAACCCAAACCCTAACACTAACCCTAACCCTAACCCAAACCCTAACTCTAACCCTAACCCTAACCCAAACCCAAACCCTAACCCTAACACTAACCCTAACCCAAACCCTAACCCTAACCCTAACCCAAACGCAAACTCTAACCTAACCCTAACCCTAACCCTAACCCTAACCATAACCATAACCATAACCCTAATCCTAACGCAAACCAAACCCTAATACTACCCCTAACCCTAAACCTAACCCTAAACCAAAACCAAACCCTAACCCTAAACCTAACCCTAACCCAAACCCTAACCATTACCAGAACACAAACCATAACTCTATCCCTAAACCTAACCCTAACCCTAAACCTAACCCTAACCCAAATTCACACCCTAACCCTAACCCTAGCCCAAACTCTAACCCTAAACCTAACCCTAACACAAACCCTAAAACTAACCCTAACACAAACGCAAACCCAGCGCAGCCCTAAACCTAAACCAAACTCTAACCGTAACCCTAACCGTAACCGTAACCCTAACCCTAAACCTAACACTAAACCAAACCCAAACCCTATACCTAACCCTAACCCTAACCCAAACATTAACCCTAAACCTATCCCTAACCCAAACCCTAACCCTAAAACTAATCCTAACACAAACCTTTACCCTAACCCTAACACAAACCCTAACCCTAACCATAACCCTAAATCTAAACCTAACCCTAAGGCTAATTCTAACCCTAACCCTAACCATAACCATTACCATAACCCATACCCTAATCCCAGGGTAGCTTTGAACTGATAATCCTCCTGCCTCACCCACAAGAGTTGAATTGTACTTTTTTAAGAGCAAAGATTGGATTCAACAACAATGAAAAAGGAAAATATTTTCGCTCATAGAAAACGATGCCTAAAGTAGTTTTCTGATTCAAATGTAGCTTATACTACTTAAGAATCCAATATCAATAATATGGTAATTTCTAGAAAGAATGAGGTTGGTTATTTAGGTAACCACGTGCAATCCTGGCAAGAGCTGCAGGACTGGGAAGCAACCTTGGCATGACTTGACCAGGGGAGGAGCACCTGCTCTGAAGCTATGATAGACA
>JAJHUQ010000037.1:3472500-3487500 GCA_035773235.1 Eospalax fontanierii | reverse complement strand
AACGTATCCCATACCCTAAACGTTACCCTAATCGTAACCCTAACCCTAACCCTAACCCTAACCCTAACAAAAACATTAACCCTAACCATAACCGTAACCCAAACATTAACCCTAAACCTAACCCTAACTCAAACCCTACCCCTAAACCTAACCATAACCCAAACCGTAAACCTATCCCAAACCCAAACACTACCTCTAAGCCTAATCCTAACCCTAACCCTAACCCTAACCGAACCCATAAACCTAACCCTATCCCTAAAAACAACCCTAACCCAAACCTTAACCCTAAACCTGACCCTAACACTAACCCTAACCCTAACCCTAACCCTAACCCTAACCCTAACCCTAAACCTAACCCTAACCCAAACCCTAACTGTAACCCTAACCCTAACCCAAACTCAAACCTAACCCTAACCCTAAGCCTAACACAAACGCAAACTCTAAACCTAACCCTAACCCTAAGCCTAACCCTAACCCTAACCCTAATCCTAACGCAAACCAAAACCTAATACTAACCCTAAACCTAAACCTAACCCTAAACCAAACGCAAACCCTAACCCTAACCCAAACCCAAACCATAACCAGAACACAAACCACAACTCTATCCCTAAACCTAACCCTAAGCCTAAACCTAACCCTAACCCAAATGCACACCCTAACCCTAACCCTAGCCCAAACCCTAACCCTAAACCTAACCCTAACACAAACCCTAAAACTAACCCTAACACAAACGCAAACCCAGCCCAGCCCTAAACCTAACCCAAACTCTAACCGTAACCCTAACCATAACCCTAACCCTATCCCTAACCCTAACACTAAACCAAACCCAAACCCTATACCTAACCCTAACCCTAACCCAAACATTAACCCTAAACCTAACCCTAACCCAAACCCTAACCCTAAACCTAATCCTAACACAAACCTTAACCCTAACCCTAACACAAACCCTAACCCTAACCCTAACCCTAAATCTAAACCTAACCCTAACCCTAATTCTAACCCTAACCATAACCATAACCATAACCCATACCCTAATCCCAGGGTAGCCTTGAACTGATAATCCTCCTGCCTCACCCCCAAGAGTTGAGTTGTACTTTTTTAAGAGCAAAGATTGGATTCAGCAAAAATGAAAAAGGAAAATATTTTCCCTCATAGAAAACGATGCCCAAAGTAGTTTTCTGATTCAAATGTAGCTTATAGTACTTAAGAAACCAATATCAATAATATGGTAATTTCTAGAAAGAATGAGGTTGGTTATTTAGGTAACCACGTGCAATCCTGGCAAGAGCTGCAGGACTGGGAAGCAACCTTGGCATGACTTGACCAGGGGAGGAGCACCTGCTCTGAAGCTATGATAGACAGGCAGAGCTTTGCAAGTGAGTGCTGAGGGCTATTGGTCAGTCTCCTGTCATTGGTGTCTGATGTGAGCAGGAGTGCTGAAGTCACAGAATCTTGGACTAAGATTCTGGAACTCCAAGAGGCAGTGACTTGGCAAAGCATTGTTTAGGGTGTTGCTAGGTGACAAAGCCCTCTAAGATGAGTTGCTGAAACACAGAGGTTTCTTTGTGGTGGGCTCTAGTGTTTGGGTGATCAGTTTGGAGAGATTTAGTTGACTTTAGGTCAAAGTTCTAGTGTTTGACAAAAAGAAATAGCCAGGAGAAGATGGGAGGAGGAGGGGAGAAGGTGGTGTGGCCTGCTGGCCCTGCCCAGGCCCTCCACAAACAGGACCTCTACTACTAAGCCTACCTCTACTAACCCTAACCCTAATCCTAACCCTAAACCTAAACCTAACCTAACACTAACCCTATACCTAACCCTAACACTAACCCAAACATTAAACCTAAACCTAACCCTAACCCTAACCCTAAGCCTAAACCTAACCATAACCCAAAACTTAACCCTAAACCTAACCCTAACCCTAGCCCAAACTCAAAGCCTAAGCCTAACAATAACCCAAACCCTAACCGTAAACCTAACCGTAACCCAAACCCTAACCCTAAACCTAACCCTAACGGAAACCCTAACCCTAAGCCTAACCCTAACACAAAACCTAACCCTAAACCTAACCCTAACCCAAACCCAAATCCTAACCCTAAACCTAAACGTATCCCATACCCTAAACGTTACCCTAACCGTAACCATAACCCTAACACTAACCCTAACAAAAACATTAACCCTAACCATAACCGTAACCCAAACATTAACCCTAAACCTAACCCTAACTCAAACCCTACCCCTAAACCTAACCCTAACCCAAAACGTAAACCTATCCCAAACCCAAACACTAACCCTAAGCCTAACCCTAACCCTAACCGAACCCATAAACCACACCCTATCCCTAAAAACAACCCTAACCCAAACCTTAACCCTAAACCTGAACCTAACATTAACCCTAACCCTAACCCTAACCCTAACCCTAAACCCGAACACTAAACCTGAACATAAACCTAACCCAAACTCTAACCCTAACACTAACCCTAACCCTAACTCTAATCCAAACCCACACGCTAACCCTATACCTAACCCTAAACCAAACCCAAACCCTAACACTGAACTTAACACTAACCCTAACCCTACCCCAAACCCAAACACTAACCCTAACCCTAAACCTAACAATAACCCAAACCCTAACCCAAAAGCTAACCCTAAGCCTAACCCAAACCCAAATCCTAACCCTAAACCTAACCCTAACCCAAACCCAAACCCTAACACAAACATTGACCCTAAACCTAACCCTAACACAAACGCTAACCCTAAACCTAACCCGAACCCAAACCCAATCCCTAACCCTAACCCTAACCCTAACCCTAACCCAAACATTAACCCAAACCCTAACCCTAAACCTAACCCTAACCCAAACCCTAACCCCAACCGTTATCCTAACCCAAACGCAAACCCTAACTCTAACACTAACCCTAACCCAAACTCAAACACAAACCCTAACCCTAACCCTAATCCTAACCCTAACCCTAACCCAAACCATAACACTAACCCTAACCCTAACCCGAACCCTAACCCAAACACTAACCCTAACCCTAACCTTAAACCTAACCCTAACCCTAATTCTAACCCTAAACCTAACCATAAACCATACCCTAATCCCAGGGTAGCCTAGAACGGATAATGCACCTGCCTCACCCACAAGACTTGATTTGTACTTTTTTAAGAGCAAAGATTGGATTCAGCAACAATGAAAAAGGAAAATATTTTCCCTCAAAGAGAACGATGCCCAAAGTAGTTTTCTGATTCAAATGTAGTTTATAGTACTGAAGAATCCAATATCAATAATATGGTAATTTCTAGAAAGAATGAGGTTGGTTATTGAGGTAACAACGTGCAATACTGGCAAGAGCTGCAGGACTAGGAAGCAACCTTGGCATGACTTGACCAGGGGAGGAGAAACTGCTCTGAAGATGTGATAGACAGGCAGAGCTTTTTAAGTGAGTGCAGAGTGCTATTGTTCAGTCTCCTGTCATTGGTGTCTGATGTGGGCAGGAGTGCTGAGGTCACAGAATCTTGGACTAAGATTCTGGAACTCCAAGAGGCAGTGACCTGGCAAAGCATTGTTTAGGGTGTTGCTAGGTGACAAAGCCCTGTCAGATGAGTTGCTGAAACACAGAGCTTTCTTGGTGGTAGGCTCTATTGTTTGGGTGACCAGTTTGGAGAGATTTAGTTGACTTTAGGTCAAAGTTCTAGTGATTGACAAAAAGAAGCAACCAGGAGAAGACGGAAGGAGGAGGGGAGAAGGTGGTGTGGCCTGCTGGCCCTGCCCAGGCCCTCCACATACAGGACCTCTACTAAAACGACTACCTCTACTAACCCTGACCCTAATCCTAACCGTAAACCTAACCTAACACTAACCGTATACCTAAACCTAACCCTAACCCAAACATTAACCCTAAACCTAACCCTAACCCAAACCCTAAGCCTAAACCTAACCCTAACCCAAACCCTAACCCTAATCCTAATCCTAAGCCTAACCCTAACCCTAACCCTAACCCTAACCCTAACTAACCCTAACCCTAACCCAAACCTAACCGTAACCAGAACCCAAACCATAACTCTATTCCTAAACCTAACCCTAACCATAAAACTAACCCTAACCCAAACGCACACCCTAACCCTAACCAAAACCCAAATCCTAACCTTAACTTAAATTTAACCCTAACCCAAACGCTAACCCTAACCCTAATCCAAACCATAACCCTAATCCTAACCCTAACCCTAACCATAACAAACACCCAAACCCTAAACCTAACCCTAACAGAAAACTTATCCCTAACCCTAACCCTAACACAAACCCTAACCCTAACCCTAAGCCTAAACCAAAACCAAATCTTAACACTAAACTTAACACTAACCTTAACCAAAACCCAAACCCAAACCATAACCCAACCCTAACCCTAACAATAACCCAAAACCTAACCCTAACCCTAACCCAAACCCTAATCCTAACCCTAACCCTAACCCAAACCCAAACCTAACCGTAACCCTCACCCAAACCATAACCCTAATCCTAACCCTAACCTTAACACAAACCCTAAACCTAACCCTAACCCTTACCCTAACCCTAACACAAACCCTAACCCTAACCCTAAACCTAACCCAAACCCTAACACTAACCCTAACCCTAACCCAAACCCTAACCCTAACCCTAACCCTAAACCTAACACAAACCCTAACCCTAACCCTAACCCTAACCCTAACACAAACCCTAACACTAACCCTAACCATAACCAGAACCCAAACCATAACTCTATCCCTAAACATAACCCTAACCCTAAACCTAACCCTAACCCAAACGCACACCCTTACCTTAAACCTAACTCTAACCCTAACCCTAACCCTAAACCTACCCCAAATATTAACCCTAAACCTAAAACTAACCCAAACCCTAACCCTAAACCAAACCCTAAACCTAAACCTAACCCTAATACAAACGCTAACCCTAACCCTAACCCAAACCCAAACCCTAACCCTAACCCTAACGCAAACCCATCCGTAACCCTAACCCTAACCCTAACCCTAACCCAAACATTAACCCTAAACCTAACCCTAACCCAAACCCTAAACCTAAACTTAACCCTAACCCAAACCCTAACCCTAAACCTAACCCTAACACAAAACCTAAACCTAACGCTAACCCTAACCCTAACAGAAATCCAAACCCTAACCCTATCGCAAACCCTAACCCTAAACCTAAGCCTAACCCAAATTCTAACACTAACCCCAACCCTAACCCTAAACCAAACCCAAACCGAAACACTCACCCTAACCTTAACCTAAACCCTAACCCTAACCCTAACATTAACCCTAACCCAAACACAAACCCTAATCCTAACACTAACCCTAACCCTAATCCTAACCCAAACCCTAACCCCAACCCTACCTATAACCCAAACCCTAACCCTAACCCAAATCCTAACCCTAATGCTAACCCAAACAATAACACTAACCCTAATCGTAACCCTAACCCTAACCCGAACCCTAACCCTAAGCCTAAATCTAACCCTAACCCTAATTCTAACCCTAACCATAACCATAAACCATACCCTAATCCCAGGGTAGCCTTGAACGGTTAATCCTCCTGCCTCACCTCCAATACTTGAGTTGTACTTTTTTAAGAGCAAAGATTGGATTCAGCAACAATGAAAAAGGAAAACATTTTCCCTCATAGAGAACGATGCGCAAAGTAGTTTTCTGATTCAAATGTAGCTTATAGTACTGAACAATCCAATATCAATAATATGGTAATTTCTAGAAAGAATGAGGTTGGTTATTGAGGTAACAAAGTGCAATCCTGGCAAGAGCTGCAGGACTGGGAAGAACCTTGGCATGACTTGACCAGGGGAGGAGAACCAGCTCTGAAGTTTTGATAGACAGGCAGAGCTTTGCAAGTGAGTGCAGAGTGCTATTGGTCAGTCTCCTGTCATTGGTGTCTGATGTGGGCAGGACTGCTGAGGTCATAGAATCTTGTACTAAGATCCTGGAACTGCAAGAGGCAGTGACCTGGCAAAGCATTGTTTAGGGTGTTGCTAGGTGACAAAGCCCTCTCACATGAGTTGCTGAAACACAGAGGTTTCCTGGTGGTAGGCTCTAGTGTTTGGGTGACCAGTTTGGAGAGATTTAGTTGACATTAGGTCAAAGTTCTAGTGTTTGACAAAAAGAAGCAAACAGGAGAAGATGGGAGGTGGACGGGAGAAGGTGGTGTGGCCTCCTGGCCCTGCCCAGGCCCTCGACATACAGGACCTCTACTAAAACGCCTACCTCTACTAAAGCTGACCCTAATCCTAACCTTAAACCTAACCATAACCCTAACCTAACACTAACCCTATACCTAACCCTAACCCTAACCCAAACATTAATCGTAAACCTAACCCTAAAACAAGCCATAAGCCTAAACCTAACCCTAACCCAAACCCTAACAATAACCTTAACCCAAAGCCTAACCTAACCCTAAACCTAACCCTAACCCTAATGGTAATCCTAACCCAACCCATAAACCTAACCCTATCCCTAAACACAACCCTAACCCAAACCTTAAACTTAACCCTAACACTAACCCTAACCGTAAACCTAACCATAACCCACACCCTAACACTAACCCTAACCCTAACCCTAACCCAAACATTAATCCTAAACCTAACCCAAACCCAAGCCATAAGCCTAAACCTAACCCTAACCCAAACCCTAACAATAACCTTAACCCTAACCCTAACCTAACCCTAATCCTAACCCTAACGCTAACCCTAATCCTAACCCAACCCATAAACCTAACCCTATTCCTAAACACAACCCTAACCCAAACCTTAACCCTACCCCTAACACTAACCCTAACTGTAAACCTAAACCTAACCCTAACCTTAAATCCTAAGACTATACCTGAACTTAAACCTAACCCAAACCCTAACCCTAACAGTAACCCTAACCCTAACCCTAATCCAAACCCACACCCTAACCCTAACCCTAACCCCAACCCTAAACCAAACCCAAATGCTAACCCTAAACTTAACACTAACCCTAATCCTAAACCAAACCCAAACTCTAACCATAACCCTAACCCTAACAATAACCCAAACCCTAACCCTTACCCTAACCCAAACCCTAACCCTAACCCTAACCCAACTCAAACCCTAATCCTAAACCTAACAATAACCCAAACCCTAACCATAACCAGAACCCAAACCATAACTCTATCCCTAAACCTAACCCTAACCCGAAACCTAATCCTAACCCAAACGCACACCCAAACCCTAAACCTAACCCTGACCCAAACCCTAACCCTAACCCAAACCCTAAACCAAACCCTAAACCTAAACCTAACACAAACACAAACCCTAACCCTAACCCTAACCCAAACACTAACCCTAACCCTAACCCTAAACCAAAACCAAACCCTAACACTAAACTTAACGCAAACCCTAACCTTAACCCAAACCCAAACCCTAACCTAACCCTAAGCCTAACAATAACCCAAACCCTAACCCTAACACTAACCCTAACCCTAACCCAAACCCAAACCCTAACCCTAACCCTAACCCAAACCATAATCCTAATCCTAACCCTAACGCTAACCCAACCCTAACCCTAACCCTGACCCTAACCCTAACACAAACCCTAACCCTGACCCTAAACCTAACACAAAACCTAACACTAACCCTAACCTAACCCTAATACTAACCCTAACCCTAACCCTAATCCTAACCCAACCCATAAACCTAACCCTATCCCTAAACACAACCCTAACCCAAACCTTAACCCTACCCCTAACACTAAACCTAACTGTCAACCTAACCCTAACCCTAACCTTAAATCCTAAGTCTAAACCTGAACTTAAACCTAACCCTAACCCTAACCCTAACAGTAACCCTAACCCTAACCCTAATCCAAACCCACACCCTAACCCTAACCCTAACCCTAAACCAAACCCAAATGCTAACCCTAAACTTAACACTAACCCTAATCCTAAACCAAACCCAAACTCTAACCCTAACCCTAACCCTAACAATAACCCAAACCCTAAGCCTTACCCTAACCCAAACCCTAACCCTAACCCTAACCCAACTCAAACCCTAATCCTAACCCTAACAATAACCCAAACCCTCACCATAACCAGAACCCAACCCATAACTCTATCCCTAAACCTAACCCTAACCCGAAATCTAATCCTAACCCAAACGCACATCCTAACCCTAAACCTAACCCTAACCCTAACCCTAACCCTAACCCTAACCCTAAACCTAACCCTAAACCTAACCCTAACACAAACACAAACCCTAACCCTAACCCTAACCCAAACACTAACCCTAACCCTAACCCTAAACCAAAACCACACCCTAACACTAAACTTAACGCAAACCCTAACCTTAACCCAAACCCAAACCCTAACCTAACCCTAACCCTAACAATAACCCAAACCCTAACCCTAACACTACCCCTAACCCTAACCCTAACCCAAACCCAAACCCTAACCCTAAACCTAACCCAAACCATAATTCTAATCCTAACCCTAACGCTAACCCAACCCTAACCCTAACCCTAACAAAACCCTAACCCTGACCCTAAACCTAACACAAACCCTAACACTAACCCTAACCCTAAATCGAATCCTAACCCTAACCCTAACCCTAACCCTAACACAAACCTTAACCCTAACCCTAAACCTAACACAAACCCTAACACTAACCCTAACCCTAACCCAAACCCTAACCCTGACCCTAACCCTAACGCAAACCCAAACCCAAACCCTAATCCTAACCCTAACCCTAACAAACACCCAAACCCGAAACCTAACCCTAACAGAAAACTTATCCCTAACCCTAACCCTAACCCTAACCCAAACCCTAACCCTAACCCTAACCCTAAACCAAAACCAAATCCTAACACTAAACTTAACACTAACCTTAACCAAAACCCAAACCCAAACCATAACCTAACCCTAACCCTAACAATAACCCAAACCCTAACCCTAACCCTAACCCAAACCCTAATCCTAACCCTAACCCTAACCCAAACCCAAACCTAACCGTAACCCTCACCCAAACCATAACCCTAATCCTAACCCTAACCTTAACACAAACCCTAACCCTAACCCTAACCCTTACCCTAACCCTAACACAAACCCTAACCCTAACCCTAAACCTAACCCAAACCCTAACACTAACCCTAACCCTAATCCAAACCCTAACCCTAACCCTAACCCTAAACCTAACACAAACCCTAACCCTAACCCTAACCCTAACCCTAACACAAACCCTAACACTAACCCTAACCATAACCAGAACCCAAACCATAACTCTATCCCTAAACATAACCCTAACCCTAAACCTAACCCTAACCCAAACGCACACCCTTACCTTAAACCTAACTCTAACCCTAACCCTAACCCTAAACCTAACCCAAATATTAACCCTAAACCTAAAACTAACCCAAACCCTAACCCTAAACCAAACCCTAAACCTAAACCTAACCATAATACAAACCCTAACCCTAACCCTAACACAAACCTTAACCCTAACCCTAAACCTAACACAAACCCTAACATTAACCCTAACCCTAACACAAACCCTAAACCTAACGCAAACCCAAACCCAAACCCTAACCATAACCCTAACCCTAACCTTACACCTAACACAAAAGCTAACACTAACCCTAAACCTAATACAAACCCTAACCCAAACCCTAACCATAACCCTAACCCTAACCCAAACCATAACCCTAATCCTAACCCTAACCCTAACCCAAATCCTAACCCTAACACTAACCCTAACGCAAACACAAACCCTAACCCTAAACCTAACCCAAACCATAACCCTAATCCTAAACCTAACCTTAACCAAAACCCTAACCCAAACCCTAACCCTAACACAAACCCTAAGCCTAAACCTAACACAAACCCTAACACTAACCCTAACCCTAACCCAAACCATAATCCTAATCCTAACCCTAACCCTAACCCAAACCCTAACCCTAACCCTAACCCTAACCCTAACACAAACCCTAACCCTGACCCTAAACCTAATACAAACCCTAACACTAACCCTAACCCTAAATCGAATCCTAACCCTAACCCTAACCCTAACCCTAACACAAACCTTAACCCTAACCCTAAACCTAACACAAACCCTAACATTAACCCTAACCCTAACACAAACCCTAAACCTAACGCAAACCCAAACCCAAACCCTAACCATAACCCTAACCCTAACCTTACACCTAACACAAACGCTAACACTAACCCTAAACCTAATACAAACCCTAACCCAAACCCTAACCATAACCCTAACGCTAACCCAAACCATAACCCTAATCCTAACCCTAACCCTAACCCAAATCCTAAGCCTAACACTAACCCTAATGAAAACACAAACCCTAACCCTAAACCTAACCCAAACCATAACCCTAATCCTAAACCTAACCTTAACCAAAACCCTAACCCAAACCCTAACCCTAACACAAACCCTAAGCCTAAACCTAACACAAACCCTAACACTAACCCTAACCCTAACCCAAACCATAATCCTAATCCTAACCCTAACCCTAAACCAAACCCTAACCCTAACCCTAACCCTAACACAAACCCTAACCCTGACCCTAAACCTAACACAAACCCTAACACTAACCCTAACCCTAACCCGAATTCTAACCCTAACCCTAACCCTAACCCTAACCCTAACACTAACCCTAACCCTAACCCAAACCCTAACCTAACCCTAACTCTAACAATAACCCAAACCCTAACCCTAACACTAACCCTAACCCTAACCCAAACCCAAACCCTAACCCTAAACCTAACCCAAACCATAATCCTAATCCTAACCCTAACGCTAACCCAACCCTAACCCTAACCCTAACCCTAACCCTAACACAAACCCTAACCCTGACGCTAAACCTAACACAAACCCTAACACTAACCCTAACTTAAGCCTAATCCTAACCCTAACCCTAACGGTAATCCTAACCCAACCCATAAACCTAACCCTATCCCTAAACACAACCCTAACCCAAACCTTAAACTTACCCCTAACACTAACCCTAACCGTAAACCTAACCATAACCCACACCCTAACACTAACCCTAACCCTAACCCTAACCCAAACATTAATCCTAAACCTAACCCAAACCCAAGCCATAAGCCTAAACCTAACCCTAACCCAAACCCTAACAATAACCTTAACCCTAACCCTAACCTAACCCTAATCCTAACCCTAACCCTAACCCTAATCCTAACCCAACCCATAAACCTAACCCTATCGCTAAACACAACCCTAACCCAAACCTTAACCCTACCCCTAACACTAACCCTAACTGTCAACCTAACCCTAACCCTAACTTTAAATCCTAAGACTAAACCTGAACTTAAACCTAACCCAAACCCTAACCCTAACAGTAACCCTAACCCTAACCCTAATCCAAACCCACACCCTAACCCTAACCCTAACCCTAAACCAAACCCAAATGCTAACCCTAAACTTAACACTAACCCTAATCCTAAACCAAACCCAAACTCTAACCCTAACCCTAACCCTAACAATAACCCAAACCCTAAACCTTACCCTAACCCAAACCCTAACCCTAACCCTAACCCAACTCAAACCCTAATCCTAACCCTAACAATAACCCAAACCCTAACCATAACCAGAACCCAAACCATAACTCTATCCCTAAACCTAACCCTAACCCGAAACCTAATCCTAACCCAAACGCACACCCTAACCCTAAAACTAACCCTAACCCTAACCCTAGACCTAACCCTAACACTAACCCTGACACTAAACCTTACCCTAACCCAAACCGAAACCCTAAACCTAAACCTAACCCAAACCATAATCCTAATCCTAACCCTAACGCTAACCCAACCCTAACCCTAACCCTAACCCTAACCCTAACACAAACCCTAACCCTGACCCCAAACCTAACACAAACCTTAACACTAACACTAACCCTAACCCGAATCCTAACCCTAACCCTAACTCTAACCCTAACACAAACCCTAACCCTAACCCTAAAACTAACACTAACCCTAACCCTAACCCAAACCATAATCCTAATCCTAACCCTAACCCTAACCCAAACCCTAACCCTAAACCTAACCCTAACCCTAACACAAACCCTAACCCTGACCCTAAACCTAACACAAACCCTAACACTAACCCTAACCCTAAATCGAATCCTAACCCTAACCCTAACCCTAACCCTAACACAAACCTTAACCCTAACCCTAAACCTAACACAAACCCTAACACTAACCCTAACCCTAACCCAAACCCTAACCCTGACCCTAACCCTAACGCAAACCCAAACCCAAACCCTAACCATAACCCTAACCCTAACCTTAAACCTAACACAAACTCTAACACTAACCCTATACCTAATACAAACCCTAACCCAAACCCTAACCATAACCCTAACCCTAACCCAAACCATAACCCTAATCCTAACCCTAACCCTAACCCAAATCCTAACCCTAACACTAACCCTAACGCAAACACAAACCCTAACCCTAACCCTAACCCAAACCATAACCCTAATCCTAAACCTAACCTTAACCCAAACCCTAACCCAAACCCTAACCCTAACACAAACCCTAAGCCTAAACCTAACACAAACCCTAACACTAACCCTGACCCTAACCCAAACCATAATCCTAATCCTAATCCTAACCCAAAACCAAACCCTAAACCTAAACCTAACCCTAACCCAAAACCTAACCATAAGCAGAATCCAAACCATAACACTATCCCTAAACCTAACCCTAACCCTAAAACTAACCCTAACCCAAACGCACACCCTAACCCTAACCCTTACTCTAACCCTAACCCAAACCCTAACACTAACCGTAACCCTAAACCAAACCATAACTCTAACCCCAACCCTAACCCAAACCCAAACCCTACCCTAACCCTAACCCTAACAATAACCCAAACCCTAACCCTAATCCTAACCCAAAACCTAACCCTAAACCTAACCCACACCCCAACCCAAACACAAAACCTAACTGTAACCGTCACCCAAACCATAACCCTAATCCTAAAACCAACCCTAACCCAAACCCTAACCGTAACCCTAACCCTAACACAAACCCTAACCCTAATCCTAACCCTAAGCCTAACCCTAATCCTAACGCAAACCAAATCCTAACACTAACCCTACCCTAACCCTAACCCAAACCCAAACCCTAACTCGAAAACCTAACCCTAACCCAAACCCTAACCATAACCAGAACACAAACCATAACTCATCCCTAAACCTAACCCTAACCCTAAACCTAACCCTAACCCAAAAGCACACCCTAACCCTAACCCTAACCCTAACCCAAACCCTAACCCTAACCTTAAACATTAACTTAACCCTAACCCAAATGGTAAACCTGACCCTAACCCTAACCCTAACCTTAATCCAAATCCTAACCTTATCGCAAACCCTCACCCTAACCCTAACCTAAACCCTAACCCTAACCCTAACACTAACCCTAACCCAAACCCAAACCCTAATCCTAACACTAACCCTAACCCTAACACTCACCCGAACCCCAACGGAAACCCTAAACCTAACCCTAACCCTAACTCAAACCCTAACCCTAACCCTAAGCCTAAATCTAAACCTAACCCTAACCCTAATTCTAACCCTAACCCTAACCATAACCATAACCATAACCCATACCCTAATCCCAGGGTAGCCTAGAACTGATAATCCTCCTGCCTCACCCCCAAGAGTTGAGTTGTACTTTTTTAAGAGCAAAGATTGGATTCAGCAACAATGAAAAAGGAAAATATTTTCCCTCATAGAAAACGATGTCCAAAGTAGTTTTCTGATTCAAATGTAGCTTATAGTACTTAAGAATCCAATATCAATAATATGGTAATTTCTAGAAAGAATTAGGTTGGTTATTTAGGTAACCACGTGCAATTCTGGCAAGAGCTGCAGGACTGGGAAGCAACCTTGGCATGACTTGACCAGGGGAGGAGCACCTGCTCTGAAGCTATGATAGACAGGCAGAGCTTTGCAAGTGAGTGCTGAGTGCTATTGGTCAGTCTCCTGTCACTGGTGTCTGATGTGTGCAGGAGTGCTGAGGTCACAGACTCTTGGACTAAGATTCTGGAAGTCCAAGAGGCAGTGACCTGGCAAAGCATTGTTTAGGGTGTTGCTGGGTGACAAAGCCCTCTCAGATGAGTTGCTGAAACACAGAGGTTTCTTGGTGGTAGGCTCTAGTGTTTGGGTGACCAGTTTGGAGAGATTATAGTAGACTTTAGGTCAAAGTTCTAGTGTTTGACAAAAAGAAGCAGCCAGGGGAAGATGGGAGGAGGAGGGGAGAAGATGGTGTGGCCTCCTGGGCCTGACCAGGCCCTCCACATACAGGACCTCTACTAAAACGCCTACCTCTACTAAAGCTGACCCTAATCCTAACCTTAAACCTAACCATAACCCTAACCTAACACTAACCCTATACCTAACCCTAACCCTAACCCAAACATTAATCGTAAACCTAACCCTAACCCAAGCCATAAGCCTAAACCTAACCCTAACCCAAACCCTAACAATAACCTTAACCCTAACCCTAACCTAACCCTAATCCTAACCCTAACCCTAACGGTAATCCTAACCCTATCCCTAAACACAACCCTAACCCAAACCTTAAACTTAACCCTAACACTAACCCTAACCGTAAACCTAACCATAACCCACACCCTAACACTAACCCTAACCCTAACCCTAACCCAAACATTAATCCTAAACCTAACCCAAACCCAAGCCATAAGCCTAAACCCTACCCTAACCCAAACCCTAACAATAACCTTAACCCTAACCCTAACCTAACCCTAATCCTAACCCTAACCCTAACCCTAATCCTAACCCAACCCATAAACCTAACCCTATCGCTAAACACAACCCTAACCCAAACCTTAACCCTACCCCTAACACTAACCCTAACTGTCAACCTAACCCTAACCCTAACATTAAATCCTAAGACTAAACCTGAACTTAAACCTAACCCAAACC
>JAJHUQ010000037.1:3460000-3465000 GCA_035773235.1 Eospalax fontanierii | reverse complement strand
CGAAACCTTAAACTTAACCCTAACACTAACCCTAACCGTAAACCTAACCATAACCCACACCCTAACACTAACCCTAACCCTAACCCTAACCCAAACATTAATCCTAAACCTAACCCAAACCCAAGCCATAAGCCTAAACCTAACCCTAACCCAAACCCTAACAATAACCTTAACCCTAACCCTAACCTAACCCTAATCCTAACCCTAACCCTAATCGTAACCCAAACCCAAACCATAACCCTAAACCTAACCGTAACCCAAACCCAAACCCAAACCCTAAACCTAACCCTAACCTTAACCCAAACCCAACCCGTAACCCTAACCCTAACCCAAACCCTAACCATAACTAGAACCCAAACCATAACTCTACCTTAAACCTAACTCTAACCCTAAACCTAATCCTAACCCTAACCCAACCCCTGTTACTAACCCTAATCCTAACCCTAACCCAAACGCTAACCCTAACCCTGACCCTAAACCTAACCCTAACCCTAACCCAAATCCTAACCTTATCGCAAACCCTCACCCTAAACCTAACCAAAACCCTAACTCTAACCCTAACACTAACCCTAACCCAAACCCAAACCCTAATCCTAACACTAACCCTAACCCTAACCCTAATACTGACCCTAACCCAAACGGAAACCCTAATCCTAACCCTAACACTAACTCAAACCCTAACCCTAACCCTAACCCTAACACAAACCCTAACCCTAACCCTAACCCTAACGCTAACCCTAACCCAAACCCTAACACTAACCCTAACCCTAACATAAACCCTAACTCTAACCCTAACCCTAACCCAAACCCAAACCCTAACCCTAACCATAACCCTAACCAAAACCCTAAGCCAAACCCTAACCGAAAACCAAACCCTAACCCTAAACCTAACCCTAACCCTAACCCTAACCCTAATCCTAACCCTAACCTTAACCAAAATCCTAACCTTATCACAAACCCTGACCCTAAACCTAACCTAAACCCTAACCCTAACCCTAACACTAACCCTAACCCAAACCCAAACCCTAGTCCTAACACTAACCCTAACCCTAACCCTAACCCTAACACTCACCATAACCCAAACGGAAACCCTAACCATAACCCTAATCCTAACTCACACGCTAACCCTAACCCTAAACCTAACCCTAACCCTAATCCTAACCCTAACCCTAACCCAAACCCTAAACATAACCATAACCCTAACCCTAATCCAAACCTTAACCCTAAAGCTAATCCAAACATTAACCCTAAACCTAACCCTAACCCAAACCCTAACACTAAACCTAACCCTAACCCTAAACCTAACCCTAACCCTAATCGTAACCGAAACCCAAAACATAACCCTAAACCTAACCCTAACCCAAACCCAAACCCAAACCCTAACCCTAACCCTAACCTTAACCCAAACCAACCCGTAAACCTAACCCTAACCCAAACCCTAACCATAACTAGAACCCAAACCATAACTCTACCCTAAACCTAACTCTAACCCTAAACCTAACCCTAACCCAAAAGCACACCCTAACCCTAACCCAAACGCTAACCCTAACCCTAAACCTAACCCTAATCCTAACCCGAACCCTAACCCTAATCCTAACCCAAACCCAAACCCTAATCCTAATACTAACCCTAACCCTAACCCTAATACTCACCCTAACCCAAACGGGAACCCTAAACCTAACCCTAACCCTAACTCAAACGCTAACTCTAATCCTAAACCTAAACCTAACCCTAACCCAAACCATAACCCTAATCGTAATCGAAACCTTAACCCTAAACCTAATCCTAACCCAAACACTAACCCTAATCCTAAATCTAAACCTAACCCTAACCCTAATTCTAACCCTAACCCTAAACCGAACCATAACCATAACACATACCCTAATCCCAGGGTAGCCTTGAACTGATAATACTCCTGCCTCACCCCCAAGAGTTGAGTTGTACTTTTCTAAGAGCAAAGATTGGTTTCAGCAACAATGAAAAACGAAAATATTTTCCCTCATAGAAAACGATGTCCGAAGTAGTTTTCTGATTCATATGTATCTTATAGTACTTAAGAATCCAATATCAATAATATGGTAATTTCTAGAAAGAATGAGGTTGGTTATTTATGTAACCACGTGCAATCCTGGCAAGAGCTGCAGGACTGGGAAGCAAACGTGGCATGACTTGACGAGGGGAGGAGCACCAGCTCTGAAGCTATGATAGACTGGCAGATCTCTGCAAGTGAGTGCTGAGTGCTATTGGTCAGTCTCCTGTCATTGGTGTCTGATGTGGGCAGGAGTGCTGAGGTCACAGAATCTTGGACTAAGATTCTGGAACTCCAAGAGGCAGTGACCAGGCAAACATTGTTTAGGGTGTTGCTAAGTGACAAAGCCCTCTCAGATGAGTTGCTGAATCACAGAGGTTTCTTGGTGGTAGGCTCTAGTGTTTGGGTGACCAGTTTGGAGAGATTTAGTTGACTTTAGGTCAAAGTTCTAGTGTTTGACAAACAGAAGCAGCCAGGAGAAGATGGGAGGAGGAGGGGAGAAGGTAGTGTGGCCTGCTGGCCCTGCACAGGCCCTCCACATACAGGACCTCTACTACAAAGCCTACCTCTACTAACCCTAACCCTAACCCTAAACCTAACCCTAAACCTAACCTAACACTAACCCTTTACCTAACCCTAACACTAACCCAAACATTAAACCTAAACCTAAGCCTAACCCTAACCCTAAGCCTAAACCTAACCATAACCCAAACCTTAACCCTAACCCTAAACACAAACCCTAACCCTAAACCTAACCCTAACACAAACCGTAACACTAAACCTAACCCTAGCCCAAACCCTAACCCTAACCCTAGCCCAAACCCTAACCCTAAACCTAACCCTAACACAAACCCTAACCCTAACCAAACGCTAACCGTAACCCTAACCCTAACCCTAACCCTAACCCTAAAACTGACACTAAGCCAAACCCTAACCCTAACCCTAAACCTAACCCTAAACATAAGCCTAAAAATAACTCAAACCCTAACCGTAAACCTAACCGTAACCGAAACCCTAACCCTAACCTAACCCTAACACAAAACCTAACCCTAACCCTAACCCTAACCCTAACCCAAACCCAAACCCTAACCCTAACCCTAACCCAAACCATAACCCTAATCCTAACCCTAACCCTAACCCTAACCCAAACCCTAACCCTAACACAACCCCTAACTCTAACCCTAAACCTAACACAAACCCCAACCCAAACCCTAACCCTAACCCTAACCCTAACCCAAACCCAAACTGTAACGCGAACCCTAACCCAAACCAAACCCTGACCCTAACCCTAACACTACCCCAAACCAAACCCTAACACTAACCCTAACCCTAACCCTAATCCAAATCCAAACCCTAAAGCTAACCCTAACCCAAACCCTAACCATAACCATAACCCAAACCATAACTCTATCCCTAAACATAACCCTAACCCTAAACCTAACCCTCACCCAAACGCACACCCTAACCCTAACCCTAACCCTAACCCTAAACAAAACCCTAACCCTAACCTTAAACTAAACTTAACCATAACCCAAACGCTAACCCTAACCCTAACACTAACCGTAATCCTAAACCTAACCCTAACCCAAACCCTAACCCTATCGCAAACCCTAACCCTAAACCTAAGACTAACCCAAATCCTAACACTAACCCCAACTCTAACCCTAAACCAAACCCCAACCGAAACCCTAACCCTAACCCTAACCTTAACCCAAACCCTAAACCTAACAGTAACCCTAACCCAAAACCCAACCCTAATCCTGACACTAACCCTAGCCCTAAACCTAACACTCACCCTAACCCAAACGCAAACCCTAACCCTAACCCTAACCCTAACCCAAACCCTAACCCTAACCCTAACTTTAACCCAAACCCTAACCCTAACCCTAATTCAAACCCTAACCCTAACCCTAACCCAAACCATAACCTAAACCGTAATTGTAACCCTAACCCTAACCCTAACCCTAACATAAACACTAACCCTAACAATAACGCAAACCCAAACCCTAACCCTAACCCTAACGCAAACCCAAACCCTAACACTAACCCTAACCCAAACCATAACCCTAATCCTAACCCTAACCATAACCCAAATCCTAACCCTAAACCTAATCGTAACCCTAACCCTAACCCGAACCCGAACCCAAACACTAACCCTAACCGTTACCCTAAACCTAACACTAACCCTAATTCTAACCCTAACCCTAACCATAAAACATACCCTAATCCCAGGGTAGCCTTGAACTGATAATCCTCCTGACTCACCCCCAAGGCTTGAGTTGTACTTTTTTAAGAGCAAAGATTGGATTCAGCAACAATGAAAAAGGAAAATATTTTCCCTCATAGAGAACGATGCCCAAAGTAGTTTTCTGTTTCAAATGTAGCTTATAGTACTGAAGAATTCAATATCAATAATATGGTAATTTCTAGAAAGATTTACGTTGGTTATTTATGTAACCACGTGCAATCTGGCAAGAGCTGCAGGACTGGGAAGCAACCTTGGCATGACTTGACCAGGGAAGGAGCACCTTCTCTGAAGCTGTGATAGACAGGCAGAGCTTTGCAAGTGAGTGCTGAGAGCTATTGGTCAGTCTCCTGTCATTGGTGTCTGATGTGGGCAGGAGTGCTGAGGTCACAGAATCTTGGATTAAGATTCTGGAACTCCAAGAGGCAGTAACCTGGAAAAGCATTGTTTAGGGTGTTGCTAGGTGACAAAGCCCTGTCAGATGAGTTGCTGAAACGCAGAGGTCCTTGGTGGTAGGATCTAGTGTTTGGGTGACGAGTTTGGAGAGATTTAGTTGACTTTAGGTCAAAGATCTAGTGTTTGACAAAAAGAAGCAGCAAGGATAAGATGGGAGGAGGAGGGGAGAATGTGGTGTGGCCAGCAGACAATGCCCTGAACCTCCACATAGTGTACCTCTACTACTAACCCTAATTGCCTACCTCTACTAACCCTAACGCTAACCCTAAC